>JAVYIG010007975.1:80000-94813 GCA_035222895.1 Strongylocentrotus droebachiensis
CATTCTTGTCTTTTGCGTGCAATATCGCCGTTATTTCGGCTTGGTTTTTGTTGATTTTTGAGTATGTTGTAGCTGAGACTATATTATCTAAATGTTCTCTCATTTTTTTCAGTCTGATGTCATCGTGGTCTGTTGATGATAATCATCAACATCATCATGATCATCATCATCGTCATCACCATTACTATCAAGATCATCATCATCATCATCATCATGATGATCATCATTGTTTACATGTCTATATAACTTCTCCCTTTCTCAATATAGTAAATATTATAATCTATCATAAGACTTGAAGACAGACCACCTAATTCGTCCCCATGACGAATTAAATGTCTAGTTATTATTTCTATGTCTGTTTTTCTTCTCCTAGTTTTTAACACAGTGAAAGTATATCTGCCCTTGTATTGTTTGACAACATTTTTCTATACACATTCATTTAAAGTTGATGTTCATTGATTTTAAAAACTAACTTAATTTCATTATTGCAAAGTTGAAACTGTGATTCGACAAGGTTATCAAACTTCAATGCTTGGAAACATTCGAGGTGATTATTATTATAAATTATAAAACGCTTAAATACAGCCCCGGCATAGCACCTGAAGAGCTCTCCGAACGCTCCTGAGATGTGTGAGATCACTGTATGGACACGATTTGCACAAGCAGACGATGTCCCATGACATCACACACATTTTCAGTGCCTGTGTTTACATCTTCTCTTGAGTTCTTTCTCTTACTTCACTACCGTCAGGCTAAAATTATAATCTATTGCCTCACTCTAAACCCCGCACACGGTTTTATTTTGATGACAAATGCAGCGATACAAAAATAAAGGAATTTGTCGCTTGTAAACAAAATAAGACGGTATTGAATATTCAGCTGCACACAGCGCGGTATGTTCGGCGTTTCAAGAGGGAACAAATGCCGTCCTGATATCATTCCGGGGGGTTTTCAATTCGAAAGTCTGGTTTCTTTGATCGTTAATTAACACATATCCTTCGTATTTACAAGCAAAAGATTTTAGTTATCGGAATCGGGTCATATCCCCCTTTGAATGGTTTGACATGCCATTACATTTATATACACTAAACTCATTATAATTTGAGAAATAATAGCTTTGCAATTATGTTCATTCTCTATGGAATGTCGTCTGCTTGGGCATTGTTGGTCCATATAGTGACGTCATTAAAAACATCGTTATTTTTCCGGCGAATCTCTCGCATATCCCAGCTGCTACTGGAGGTGGTTGTATTTGTATTTTTATAAATCACCCGATATGTAGTTGACCTAAAACTTGTACGATGGCTATCTGTTAGCTTACCAGTTTCTAGTGATACATTAGTTGACATATTTGTGATTTTCTTTGAAGTTCACCTTTAAACATGTTGATCGACATCTCTGCAGCATGAGTAAACTGCGGAACACGATGACATCACTGGACTACCATCGCATAAAGAAGACCAGTTAACTCCCCAATGTATTTAGGGATACTTTCACGTAGGATATATTTCCAGATTCCGTTCTGAGCAAGCATGAGAATGTCCGTGTCGAGTTGACCATTCTTGAAGGCGGGACAGGTGTAGACGAATTCCTCTCGCATAACAATCAAAATGATACAACCTGATGGAAAAAGAGTCAGAATAATAATAAAATGAGGGATGTGAAAGAAAAGAATGATAAAGGAATGGAGATAGAGACATAGAAAGATAAAAAGAACGAATGAAAATTATTCAAGTCTTCTTTAAACTGAATAGCCCTTTCAATTACGAATATTGCTCTACAAAGGGACCCTGTCTGTGCAACTAAAAGACATAAAAACATTACAATATTACATAAACATAAAGCAATACAAATATAAACATTAAGATAGAATGCAAAATATACATGGTTAACATTCAGCTTAACTCCCGAAACATTCCCCCCACCCCCTCCCCCGCCCCCCCCCCAAAAAAAAAATGAAATTGAATACGATAAAGTAGATACGAATTACTTATCAGAGTGCATTTAAAATGTGAAGGTGTTTACATCGCATCTTGAAAGAAGGAAGCTAGCAAAAAAAGAGAGAGGGGCAATAAAATGTAATCTGGGAACCGGTCCCAAAATAATCATTATGATCAGTATAAAAATAAAATGATGATAATAATAATAATAATAATAATAATAATAATAATAATGATGATAATAATAGTATAGATATAATGACTGCTATGAGAGGGATAGTTGTTTTTATAGGCTCAAGGGGACGTTACAACCTGCTATCACCACGAGGCGTGCCAAGGGGTTATAGCAAGACGGTACGTCCCCGAGAGCCTATACAAACAACCATGCCTCGAATATTAAAGGGATCCGGTAACTTTGTCTCAGATTCTGAAACAAAATCCTAGATTTAGCTCATGCTGCAATGATAATTATAAACCTTTAGGTCAGTCAGGAACTCCATGACTTTTACAAGCCGATCGCCTGTCTGATTATCAAGATATTTATGATTGGAATTACAAATTTTGAAAACCGTTTGCCAAACGGTTTTTATAACACTGCAGTCTATTGGGGAAAACGAGTATGGTAAAACCGGTCTCTCAAAGATTTGTACTTTTTTGAGGCACTTCTGGATCATTTTGAAACGCAATTTTTTAGGGCTTCAATATTACACCATATCACAGACACTGATAACATGTAGGGCCGTGCATCTCAGATTTAACATTGTTAAACGATCCCTTTAAAGCAGTCTGTATATCTTTTATATACCGAATTCACAAAAAAATCTACAAAGAATTCTTACCTTATCCTTTTCTTGAGTAAAGACTGGTTAAAACATTACAGACATTTTGAGACACTGTCTGTACATCTACGCTGGAAAGTTGCCTGAATGTAAACAATCATTCGGGAATCGCACACACACTGCACTGTATTTTGTATCCACGCTCGCACTTCAAAAATGTGTACACGTAAACCAATGGGGATCTCACCAAAATTTATTTATGCGGCCCGTTCACCGGAGAATTGCGGGCATCTTTTAAAAGACTATTTGATTTGATTTGATTTGATTTGATTTGATTTATTGGTTTCTGCATCTTTTTTCTTTTTTTCATCATACATTTTCATGAACATAATATGGCTTGATACAATATTTCAAGTGTATATAATTCTATACAGATAATAAACGATATTAAACAAATATATTGAATTTAAACAAATATATTGAATGCATAATTAACATACATTAGATGCAGGAGGGCTACAGAAATAAGCAAAGTAGCTTGACGTGCCGGCAGCCCTCAACTTAGATACAACAATACAAATAAACATAAAAAAGAGTGACTTGCAGAGAAGAAAGGAAAGAAGAGAGAAAGAGGTGGAGGAGGAGCGTTGGTAATAAAAATAAAAAAGCTCATACATCTGCTGATTGAATGCAGGTTCATTCATGAATGGAAAAAAAAAAAAAAAAAAAAAAAAAAAAAAAAAAAAAAAAAAACGATGCTAGGTCATGGACGATTACACATCATTGTTGAATATACAGTCAATGTACACACGAACATGAATGCAGTAGAATTACACACGACATGATCAATACTTAGACAATAACATAGTTTTAACTGCCTTCTTAAAAGAATACAATGTCCTAAGGTTTCTTATTACAATGGGCAGGCAAGGCTAAATTCATGACTCCAATTGTACTATTATAACCCCGATATATTATATCGAGCGGCTAGTCCCCCCCCCCCCCCCCCCCTTCCCCCATTTAACCCATGTTATTTAGCACCACTAAAAGGGTGCGTTTATGCTCAAATTTTTCAGGCCAAAATGAGGCTTTTGTTACGCGTTTAGTTCAAAACACGGTTGCGTCCTTTCTCATTTTTCGTAAAAACGCTAATAAACGCCGATCTAAACGCCGAGCGTAAACTCACAAAAAGGTGCGTTTTGGATCGGCGTTTCTCCAAAATGACGGTTTCTGGGGAAGCATAGACGCACAATCATTTGTAAACGCGTTTAAATGACGTCATAATAAACGTGTTACCGGCTCACGTGAAAATAACATGGCTAGGAGCAGACCTCGCTGAGCCAACAACACATACAAAAACATGAAAAACACACGTCGATCTTTTACCCACCATGGTAGGGAGTCCACGGACGTAATTAAATAACTGTAAACCGAGACCGGGAAAATAGCCCGGAAAATAGCAAGGCGATTGTCGCGACGCGTACAGTACATGCACACAAAAATATCACAGTATACATTTTCGAAAAAGCGCGCGCCCCAGCTTGACCTGCCCCCCCCCCCCCCCCCCCCCCCCTGGGGGTCAACGTAGCATGCACAGTGTAGGTTTGCGAATCCAGCTGCAGAGCCCGTATTTGCCTGGCGAAAGGAAGCATAAACAGTACCCCGTGGAACTGCGTTTACGAAGAGCGTTTCAAAACATTTCAGATCGTGGCTTGATAAGTGAAACCTCGGTTATTAACTTTCATTTACCAGCTTATGCAAAATAATTTAATTCATGACCAGATACTTTACAAAGACTCATTAGAATTACAATACATAACGAAATTGATTTATTCGAAAATAGGTTTATAATTATATGTGATCCCAGCTAACACAAAAACATTATAAGAACATCATGATAATGTTTGGCTAAACGTTTGGGAAATGTTTTGTTCAAATGTTAAAATCATATGAAAATGTATGGTCTTGTGATTATCAAGAAAACATATTTATAACATTAGACACCAACATCAAAAAAACATTTAAAAAATATTTGTTTAACATTAAGCTTAAACATTATAACAATATCAATTTGATATTATCAAAAATGTTGATATAACATATTAATGATATCTTTTAAACATTTGAAGGAAATGTTATAAAAATGTGAGCCATCTATTTCTAAGACCATACATTTTGATATCATTTTAACATTTCATAGAAACATTACAATATTGTTATTCTTAAATGTTTTTAATATGTTATTTTAGAAATGTTGTAATGATATCTTATTAATGTTTGAAGGAAATGTTTTTAAAATGTGAGCCATCTATTTCTAAGACCATACATTTTGATATCATTTAAACATTTAATAGAAACATTTGAATGATGATATCCAAAATGTTTTTAAAATATTAACTTAGAAATGTTAATTAAATGTTGTAATGATATCTTATAAATGTTTGAAGGAAATGTTTTTAAAATGTGAAACGTCTTTTTCTAAGACCATACATTTTGATATCAGTATAACATTTCAAAGAAACATTACAATATTGTTATTCTTAAATGTTTTTAATATGTTATTTTAGAAATGTTAATTAAATGTTGTAATGATATCATATTAATGTTTGAAGGAAATGTTTTTAAAATGTGAGCCATCTATTTCTAAGACCATACATTTTGATATCATTTAAACATTTATTAGAAACATTTGAATGATGATATCCCAAAATGTTTTTAAAATATTAACTTAGAAATGTTAATTAAATGTTGTAATGATATCTTATAAATGTTTGAAGGAAATGTTTTTAAAATGTGAAACGTCTTTTTCTAAGACCATACATTTTGATATCATTATAACATTTCAAAGAAACATTACAATATTGTTATTCTTAAATGTTTTTAATATGTTATTTTAGAAATGTTAATTAAATGTTGTAATGATATCATATTAATGTTTGAAGGAAATGTTTTTAAAATGTGAGCCATCTATTTCTAAGACCATACATTTTGATATCATTTAAACATTTATTAGAAACATTTGAATGATGATATCCCAAAATGTTTTTAAAATATTAACTTAGAAATGTTAATTAAATGTTGTAATGATATCTTATAAATGTTTGAAGGAAATGTTTTTAAAATGTGAGCCATCTTTTTCTAAGACCATACATTTTGATATCATTATAACATTTCAAAGAAACATTACAATATTGTTATTCTTAAATGTTTTTAATATGTCATTTTAGAAATGTTAATTAAATGTTGTAATGATATCATATTAATGTTTGAAGGAAATGTTTTTAAAATGTGAGCCATCTATTTCTAAGACCATACATTTTGATATCATTTAAACATTTAATAGAAACATTTGAATGATGATATCCCAAAATATTTTTAAAATATTAACTTAGAAATGTTAATTAAATGTTGTAATGATATCTTATTAATGTTTGAAGGAAATGTTTTTAAAATGTGAGCCATCTATTTCTAAGACCATACATTTTGATATCATTTAAACATATAATAGAAACATTTGAATGATGATATCCCAAAATGTTTTTAAAATATTAACTTAGAAATGTTAATTAAATGTTGTAATGATATCATATTAATGTTTGAAGGAAATGTTTTTAAAATGTGAGCCATCTATTTCTAAGACCATACATTTTGATATCATTTAAACATTTAATAGAAACATTTGAATGATGATATCCCCAAATGATTTAAAAACATTATCTTAGAAATGTTGATAAGATGTTGTAATGATATCTTACATCTAAATAAATACATAAAACATAAAGTGAAAAAAGGAGTATTTAAATGCTTTAGTTAAAATAACATCATCAAAATCTTTTAATCATGACAAAATGTTTAAAACAATTTGAGTAATGAACAAGAATCATTTAAACGTAATGAAATCACTTAAATGACAGAAGTTGGTAACTTTATATTCTAAGATACATATACAAGGGAAGATTTACCATAAACAATTATTTCTGTAATTAGTAGAAATAAGTACATGTACATCCAAAATTGTTGGAACAAGTAATGAAATCATAGTGAAAGTACTTGTGTTCAGCATGCACCAAGGTAATGCCAATCATTTATAGTGAAAACCGGGGAGAAATGGAACATTTTTCTTCACTTTAAAAATATTACCAAGTGTAACTAAGCAAATATTTGGACTAAACCATGTACATGTATGTTTGTATATTAAAAGACTATACAGTGTATCCCAGGAAAAAAAAAGGAACTGGATTTTATGGCAATTTTGTTTATGTCATGATAATAATTTCTGTTATGAGATGTACATGTGTGGAAAGCTCGGTTTCTTATTTAATGCATAATCTATTATTCATATTTCACGCATGATTGAATTTAACGAATTGAAAGTAGTGGTATCAAAATTTCATTTGCACAAACAAATTGCAACTTTGAGTTAGTTTATAGGGTAGTAAAGATACTTATTTTGGAAAAAGAAACACATCACACACAAATTAATATTTTTCTCTTTTATATGACACTTCATGCATATAAAATGAATGAGAAGTAAAATGAAAAAGATCCTTGATTTCTCCCAAATTAGTAGATTTTGATTAAGAAGCCATTCAGCTTTCCTAATCTAGCAGCTGACAATGAACCTAATGCTTGAGTGAATTTACACATAACAATACAGTGTTTAAGAAGCCATGTTCAGGGGCTCTTTAAATGCTGTCTCGGGAAGGATGTGAACAGAAGGTTTGTGTGAATTCACTTAAGCATTACATGTAGATTCAATGTCAGCTGCTAAATCAGGAAAGCTAAAATGGTTTCTAACTCAATTGTCAGAAATCTAGCATATTTTCATTTTACTTCTTCTCAAGTGTACTTAATTGATTTTAATGCAAAAGGTGTCATGTACGAGAGAAAATAATGATTTTTTTTTTAAATGTAATGTCTCTTTTTCCAAAAAAGATTATATTTATTACCCTTCTAACTCAAAGTTGCAATTGTTTTGTGCAAATTAAATTTTGGTACCCCCACTTTTTATTGGTTTAATGCAATCGTGCGTGAAATATGAATAATACATTATGCAACAAATAAAAGTAGAGCTTTTCATAAATGTATATCTCATCAAGGGAATTATTATTATGACAGAAAATTTTTGCCCTGAAATCTGGTTTCCTTTTTTTCTGGGATGCATTGTAGATACATAGATAAATATGGCAGTTATAGATTGAATTCCCACAGCTTGACTTTTCATGTAATCATAAATTTTGCAAACCCTTAGTTTGGGGGTTAATTGGGCCACCTCGGGTTAAACTGGGAAACCCATAGGCGTACACTCAAACACAAACAAAGGATACCGATATTGCTCATTGCGTTATTAATGTCTCAGTTTACCCTAGATATTAAAAACAACTGAAATTGATGGCCATACTTTTAATCCTAGCTTGCCACCAAAAATCTTGTATTAAATCATTTAATCACCTCAGAGGATAATCACTTTCACAAGGGGTATCCACTTGGTTGGGAGATTCCATGACATTTGCTCTGGCGACACTTGCTCCAATAGAAAGTCCGCAAATTAAGGTAAACATGGACTAAACCCAAACCTAACACTAACCTTAATCCTTATCCTCCTATTATTCTGAACCAAAAAACCTATCACAACCAGAACCCTAACCCTATACCTTTGGAGAAAATAAGACGAGCAATTGTCGCAGGAGCATATGTCAGATCCCCTGTTCGGAACCGCAGAAAAAATCTGAATAAATGTTTAAAATCAGTAATAAAATTTGTGAAAATAAGTCGCTTATCCTATACTTGTGTGCAAAAGTTTACAGTGGTTTTTGGCATATTTCTAAACGGCATTGAGTGAAGCCTTTTGACTGATGTAAATAAAGTTATCATTGTCTTCATATTTATTACAGGTACTATGTCCCATTTGCAGGCCAAAAAAATGAAAAGGTTAAATTCCAACGGCATTTGAAAGATAATACTAATTTAGAACTTCCTTAAAAAAGGTGGGGCTTGAAAATGTGTTCAAGTGGGAAAATAATGACTATTAGTTGTCAAATCGACTTAGGAGCTATAGAGCCAATAAGTAATAGTCTTGAATTTCAGACCATTGTACCAAATGGTCATTAGTTTTATGATGCGCAAAGATTCAATCAGTTTAATTTTGGCCATCACAAGAAGTGGGTTATTGATGTAGTCAAATGCTTATGTACCCTTTACAGCTCATTTTATGTTTGTTATTACCAAAGAAGAAAAAAAGGCCAGTCAGTCACTCAATAGTGTCTGACAGTGAAGTCTAGCAAGTAAACGAGTTTCCTTGCATAATTTGAATATTAGGACACTGCTAACGTTTAAATTTCACAGATAGGACATACATGACATATTCATAATTCCTGCAAAGTTCTACAGAATTTGAGGTTGGCTGCAAAAGGGACATAGTACTTTTAAGATAATGGAGTGTCCCACTTAACTCCCAGTCTCCCCTACACATGTTATATTATTATTATCATGGGTTTTCAATTTACAGCAAGGCAACATGAGGAACTGCTCTTAATGAGGCACCACTGATAGCCTGATAACAAGGTGAAGATCTTGTAATAAGGTTACCCTGTAGGCCCTATAAACTATATAACAAGCATACATAATTTATGTACATGTATATGATAACAAAGGTAATATATAAACACTAATTGCACATAAAGAGCCAAAGTACTACAGCTGCACCTCTAGCATTAGCATTACATTTTCCATCTACATATATACATGTATATACCATTTTAACAGTAAAAGGTCCATTGTTTCACGCAACATGCCCGCAACGCAGTAGACACAGTTTTTTATGACTTCGAATTCGCAACGTCCACACATGCGGTTCCGAAGTTGCGCACGTCAGACCAAAAATCGCTCAAAAACATGACTTCATGTACAATTCCAATACAAATTTTTTTTCAGCCAAAATTCATAAATGGATATTATTCTTGCCGTTACTGATTAAAATCAATCAATTTCATGCTGTTTATGATAGTAAAAGTGTCATCGACAAATTCCATCTACAAAAACAATGAAAAACAAAAATTGTAAAACAAAGAAAATAGTAAGAATTTCAAAAAAACAATAAAGCACATAAGAAAAACTTTTGATACCAATTTTGTTTTAAAGTACATTTGATCAGAGTCTTACAGAGAGGGTCTATACACAAAATTGGCAGTTTTTAAGCTTTATTTAATTATAGCAAAATTAAGAACTTACGCATAAATCTGCATAATCAATTGATTATTGAATTAATGAAATTGATAACCAGTATACAGTTTTGAACATTACTTTGTGGGTGACGTGCATGCAGACTGTCGAGGTCTTATGGTGGAGATCCACCCCCCGCCCCCCCCCCCCCCCCCCCCCAGCTGTGAGATGGGCTCATAAGACTTGGCTTTTTTAGGGTTAACAGTTGAAGACCAACAACTAATTCTTGTAACTATGGCTTTGATAATAGTAGATGTAACAATGGCATGTAATGGATTATAACTTTTAAAATAAATGATAAATTATCAAAATGCATTCCGCAATATATTTTTTACTATTACATGTGTTATTATTGTTGTCATTATTATAATTATCATATCACTTGATGGCTAATAATAATAACAATAATAATAATAATAATAATAATACTATGTTGCATTTAAGGAACATATTGCAAAGTATGAAAGTAATCAAATGTTTGGGGTTTTTTCCACAGCTTATCTACTTGACTGCTATTGGCTTAAAACGCGTTAGTACCCCCTGTGCTACAGCATTTTTGTACTGTACCAAACCCTGACAAAAACTGTACACTGTACACATAAACAGCTTTTTGGAAGAGCGCCATCTGCTGTTCAAGACTTGTATAACATCATTGCAGTGCTAATTACACAGTAGGGCTGTGTTTGTCCACTCTTGCATTACTCAATGGAGCAATTTTATTTTCTGAGAAAAAGTAAGTCAATAAATATAGGAACACTCCTGCTAATTTATTTCGCTCAAAACCTTTCTTTAAAAAGCTACGCCATTTTGATTAAGGGGGAGTTACTTTTTTTGTTGTGTTCAGATAATTGCTCTTTTTCAGGAGAAGAATTATTTATTCATTTGCCTATTAATCAGTTGATTTCATTTTTTTTTATTGTAAGAAGATGAAGAACAATTGAGAAAGCTGATGGAAATGGATGTAACTCATTTTTCACAAAAGTGTGGATTAACACTATATTGCATCCCCCCCCCCCCTCGTTCTGTGGGATAAAAATTTAAAAAACACACACAGAGGTAGCATATCCAAAGTACTGAATCACTCTTGAGTCCAAGTCCAAGTCTGGAAGTGCTTATATGCAGACTTCTGCCCATGTCTCTGAGAAATGAAAAAAAGATGGAGAAAAAAAAGAGTAATCACAAAAAATATTGTCCAATTGAACACATTTTAAACATTAAATATTCATTATACATATATTATTAGACCTGTACATGTACCGTAGTTCATTTCATATGTTGGAACAGATGGGAAATTAGTCCCGCACTACATCACATTGACATTACCGCTTCAGCCAATTTGAAGTGCCCATACATATGGTGATTACAACTTTCAACAATTCATAACTTTCTTATATTTAGTCATTTTTAATTGAAACTTTCATCAGTTTGCTTCTCTGATTTGTCTGCTTTCATTTAGAGAAGTTGTCTATTTGGGTTTGATTTCCCTTTAAGTATTTACAGCCTGTCTACATGTATGTATACATATGTAGGCCTACACATGTTCATGTAGCCCCCTTTTCAAACAGGGGTAAAATTCTTTAAAGCTGATTAGTTTAAAGAGCTTTATACTAATCAGCTTTAGATACAACATCATTCACACATAGAAAATTTCAGCGCGGTCGTTTGAGATTCACACGCTCAGTAGGGCCATTGCGCATCTGCTCATAAAAGCGCAATGGCCCTACTGAGCGCTTAAAGAGCAGTGCCCGGTCTAGTTAAGGACGTATATCTGTTCACATACACCCGGCCCCCCCACTCAGTGTTATTTAGGGTACGCATATGCTCGTACCCTCTTTTTGAAAGCACCCCCTATCTGAGGACTGCCAACATTTCCGAACCCCCCTTTCGCGGGCTTTTCGCGGGCTTTTCCTGCCTTGGAGACCCCCCTAAATCAGGAATCAGTACCCCTTTACCGGACATTTTGGCAACACGCATGCGGTCATTCCGACCTCTGAGTGGGGGGGCCGGGCACATACACAACGTCTTGCTCTCTAGATATGGGATTCGTATCTGCAGCCTGCTTTGACCGGCGTATGAATCGCGACTTTGTATCTGTCCGAACAATTTTCTTTAAAGCTGTTTAGTAAAACAGCTTTAAGCTCTAATCAGTTCTAGATACGATGAATTTTACCCCTGTGTGAAAAGGCTGCAGGTCAGTCATATCAGTTTGAGTAAAAGAAGCCACTTTTTAGTTGCTCCAAGGAGCTCCTAATTGGTTGATCTAATATCACTACTTTCAATGAAAATAACCTTCTACACAGGGAACCCCCCCCCCCCCCCCCTCCAGAATTAATCTGGCCCTATGTATTTACAAGGAGTATACATGTAGCATTTAACACCTAGAGAGGAAGAGTAAGGAGTTAAGCATGGACTGGACATCTAGTATTACTGTTTTGTTTTCGTTCTGGCAAAATGTTAAAGGTACAGACCAGTTTTGGAAACGGCCCCCTCTCAAAAAATGAAATGGAAGCTCTTATTACCAATCATATGAAAGAATATGTTTTGACTAATACGTGATACAAATTTTGCTGGAAAACCGCCTACTTATTGATAAATTTGGTAAATTATTATCTATCCGGACTGGATAGATATAGGGTAGTCCCATATACATCTTTCTGCGTAAGGCGCCTTGGATTAATTCGAGTGGCAGTAAACACGCGGCTTATTAACCTGAGAGCGCATGCATCAAAGCTGTCGGAGTTAATCCCGGATGCACGATTTGCCCACGAAAAGCCGCATTGTGTGTGTGCGAAGACCGTGACGTCTTTTTCAAGCCAGAAAAACCACGATTAATTTTCAACCCATTGAAAGATTCGTAATACTTGTTTAGCTCCCTCTGCGGCTAAACTAAGTTATTTAGCTTAGCTTGAGTTCGTGTCTAATTAGCACTGTACTCTGTATGTTTGGAATGGATCATTATGCACAATAAAAACACGGTAAACACCGTTTAAAAGGGTTGTTTACAAGTAATAAGACCTGTTTAAAAATTCAACAAGCTGTTGTATTGTAATGAACTGTTAGCATTTTAAACAATTACGTTTTATCTGTGTATATATAACCGAATGAATTTTTAAAAAGTAGATTTTTTTCGGGGTGGTAACTTGGAGCTGTCAATCTAGACACATTATGGGAGCCTCATTCAAATTTAATTCTCCAGCAATTAATGGAAATAAAGACTAGTGTTTTTTTTTCTCTCTCGCCGGTATAAACAATTGCGTGCTGGCCGTAACGCCAATGTGTTGATTCATCAATTCTTGTTTAGAGACTATGCTATTCCATTGTCATTTAACTCATAGAGGCCAAAAACACATTTTACGGAAGGTTTTAAATATAATATTTTTCTTTGAACTTGGTATAAAGCCCTCTCCAAAGAAAATATTTTCTCTTGCTCCTGTTCATCTCTTTTCCTCCCTCTCTTCTCTTCTCTTTTTCTTTTCTCCCCACTCTCTCTTTTGTTTCTTCACTGGCCACCCATTATGGGTGCAGTCTGCCTCCCTATCCGCATTCTGCCCCGTGCCCCCCCCCCCCCTCCCCCCGTACGATATTGTTTCTCCGGCTTATTATTATCATTATAATCATCATCATCATATTATTATTATCATTATTTAGATGGGGAGGGTGATGAATAATGAAAGGAAAGCAATTAATAAAAATTCGTTTATAATCGTTTAAAAATTTGGGTTGATTTTACTCTTCCATTCAATAAATCTCATTAAAATGTGAAAACTGCACTCATTATACATTTTTTGTCTTCCTCCCTCCCCCAAGTATACTAATGTGTCTCCTGCTTTTTGTTTGTTTGTTAGGTGGGGGTAATGGAAGGAAGGTAACAAATCATTGATTGACATTCGTTTAGAAATTTGCGTTTATTTTGCTCACATCACAAAAAAAATCAAGATAAATCAATGCTCTTGCACAAGATTCAAGATTACGATTTATGATACTTTATTTCTCCAATCGTGCAAAATATAAACTAACATTATCAATTGCTCCTGTTTGTTGTACTTTCATATTATTCATTATAATCTTTTTTTTTTATATAAGCATATGTCCACTTTTCTTTCACATGAATTCTGATACTGCTGGTACTTCATTGGGAGCAGCGTAATCCGCGCTCGCCTTGAAGAAATCTCATGACGGCAGGCACCCTAGTACCTCATAATCCGCCCTTCTATTGTTCGAGTTTATAACCATGACAACGAACTCTACCTTTGGCCAAGTTCATTGTTCCTCTTACGTAACATAGATCTAGATAGGCCTCAGACATAACTCTTTTCGTATATTCATTCTATATACCGGTAGTTCTAAAATGCTTTCAAATATTTTGTGTCGTTTTTGTTTGTATATACTTTGTCAATTTACTTACAAACTATTATTGTCAAAATTTGCCAATACTAATAAACTATTACGTTTCCCCTATCATCTTCCGCTCTAGAATCCTATCATTTATTTATTTTGTATTTGTTGGGTCCTTTTCACATTTTTCTTGTCTCTCTCTCTCTTCAAGATTTCTTCTGTTTTTGTAAGGGTATTTAAGCTGTTAATTTTTGTATAAATAAAAGAGAAATCGTTATTCTTTCTCTTATAATGTTGTCCACCTTCTTCTATAGATAACCCTTTTGTGCTTTAGTATAATGTCCGATGTATATTACTTCTGTCAGTAACATACAATGAACGTATAATTTTATTTTGATGCAACAGAGATTTTTATTTTTATTTAGGAGTACGTCGAATCGTGATCTCATTTAAAACCTTTGTACACGGCACGCGCGGGTACACCGTTCGATGCATGAGCCTTGGCCTTATATGGTCATTGACGCCTATTCATAGTAAC
>JAVYIG010007976.1:0-94810 GCA_035222895.1 Strongylocentrotus droebachiensis
AATTAATGTACAAGATTGAAATTGATGAGGGTATTAGAAACCACTTTACAGAGATAATCGTTTGATAAGTTACATTTTAACTGAGATATTGATGTCATTTTCAATTTCACTTCCTTTGTAGTGCACTTATACTGGCCTTATATAATAATAGCTAGTTCTTATATAGCGCTTTTCAGGACCGAAGGCCCTCTCAAAGCACTTTACAGATATACATGTACATGTACATGTATACCGGTATATTATTACCCCGGTCATAGGATTCAGGCTTGAATGGGAAGGGGGTACTTAGTTGTATTTGTCTTGGGATGCATATACATGTATGTTGGCAAGTTTCTGGGGTTTCTTTATTTTTTATCATAAGTGGAATACGGTATGGCTTTACTGAAATATTGCCTATTTTCCTTTTTGGTTTTCACTTTGGCATGTCAAATGATTTTTAGACAAGATCTTTGATAATAATAATATACCGTACTTGTAAAGCGTGTATCACAATATGTCTCTATGCGCTGTAAGAAAGAGTAAGAAGGAAAGGTGGATTGAATAAGAAGAGTGAGGTATGCTCAACATATTTCGAAAAGAAATGTTTTGAGACACGTCTTTAAGTTGTCAACAGTACCACAATTTTTTTTAGATTTTATTTTATGACGACGTGTTGTTATTTCAAAATATGTCAGAAGGTAGTTTTGATCATTTTTGCAGCATTTGAGTGGAGTAGTGTGGGTCCAGCCAGTTATTGAGGGGGCATTCATTGACATAATTGGGTGGGGGGAGGTGCACAATGTCACAGATTAGGAGGAGCGTGTGTGAGGGAGAGTCCTGTCCTCTATGGCAGTTTATTCTAAAGTTCAGCTGATGCAACCTGAAAAGAGCGAGACCCGTAGAATTTAGTATTTATTTGTGGAATGGTGAGGAGAGACTTCCAGACCTAAAGATGTTTCTTTCATCATCAGGTGCTATTACATGAGATATTGAAAGTGATAATGATGTTTAATTATTCTTTTGTTCTGAATAATCAAAGTACCCTTTCTGTTCTGCAGGTCCACCAGCATGCAGAGCTGAGTTGGGTCTTGGGCTGCAAGACCACACTTGCCAGACTTGGACAGTTCCCACAATGGAAGGTATGTCACATAAGTCCTTTTGTCTGAAAAGTTGGATGACATTGTGATGTTTATTATGTCACAAGGTAGTTTGAACCATTTTGCAACATTTGGGAGTATGAACTACACTGTACATGTATTGAGTGGAGCATTGTTGGTCCAGCCAGGGAGGTGAAAGAACAGGAGGCGAAACTCTTGTAATTTATTCAAACGCATTCTTGAGTTCTAAAGCGTAACAATGGGATGTGTAACATTCCACTTGGCTTTGAAGTTCCATGCTCCGAACCGCGCTTCCACTGCGGGGAATTTCGGAAGCCAGGCACCAGTTTTACATTTATTACAAAATATTAAATTACCGGCAAAATTACAGTGTAAATTAAAAACTTTATATGGAAATTTTATTGGGAATAGTGCATCAAACAAATTTTCAAATTTAGAACTCCGTCCTGCCTTTAAATTGTGTGCCAGAGTTGGTAAAAGAAAAATTACATCCTGTCAAAAACTCAATATTTTAGGATGATGCGCTAATTTGTGCATGCTTTAATGTCCCGTTATTTGATCCATGATTTACAATCTTCAATAACATTAAGTTTGCTAATGCGTGTTTTCGCGTGTTTTTTGTATTTTTCAAGTTTAAAAAAGAATGAAATTACACATGTTTGTGTTCGCTTGTTCTACTCTTTACACATTCAACAATGGATGAGAAATCATTGGAAGGGACAGCGAACAGTTGCTGTGATACCATTTTCTGATGTAGGAATTCTAAATCCTAAAATTTCATGCGCTCTTTTATCTTACCACCTGGTCAACAGCTGCAGATTAGCGCATAACTTTCCGGCGGCTTGGAGCATGGGGTCAAAGGAGAACGGCTTGATTCAAGTCCTTCTCTATCACGTCCCTGGTCCAGCCATGAAGGGGTACTGATACCCTCCCCTCTCTCTCTCTCTCTCTCTCTCTCTCTCTCTCTCTCTCTCTCTCTCTCTCTCTCTCTCTCTCTCTCTCTCTCTCTCTCTCATCCCTTTTCCCTTTTCAATTTCCTTCACCTTTAATTTTCTTCCCTTTTGTCCTTGCTTTCTTTTTTTCAGGAATTAGCCCCTACATGTATGCCATTCCATGTTTATGACATTCTTACACAGAATACATGTAAGGAAACATGTTTACTTGTTTGACTCGGTTGTTTCCTTGACTGATTTTGTCTTTCAAGGCCAGGTTTGTTGGTGCACACACATCGAGGACTAAGGTTGCTGAACTTATACCCCATTGTTTTACTCTCAAAGACAATGTGCATTTCCTCAAGGTTCAAATCTTGACCTTATTTGCATGTTATGGTTTAGATACTGTTTGTTAAAGGAATGATGTTTTGTCACAAGGCAATACAGAACCATTGATCATCTTTGTATGGATTAGAATTGTACAATTCAGGACAATGCCCTATTATAGTATTCATACATGTACAGTTTATATAGTTCATGTGATGTTATTCATAATTTAATAATTATTTCCTTTTTCTTTTCTTTTTTCTCTCTTTCACTGTCCGTTTTGTTTCCCCTTTTCATAATTGTTTCATCTTTGTTTCATCCACCCCATCTCTCTCTCTTCCCTCTCTTGCTCCCCCCCCCCCCCTCTCTCTCTCTCTCTCTCTCTCCCACCCCCTTCTCTCTCTCACCCCCTTCTCTCTCTCTCCCTCTCCCCCCTCTCTCTCTCTCCCTCTTTCCCCATCTATCTCCCCCTCCCCTCGTTCTATCTTTCCTCAGGCTAAAGCAGGGAATGACAAGACCAAGTCCTGCATTGGCCTCTACACCTACCCAGTCCTACAGAGTGCAGACATCCTACTGTACAAGTAAGCATTCTCATCCTTCATAAACTTTATCTACGGGTGCATAAGCATTTCGATTTCACAATTGCTGTGTCAAAACAATTGAAATAGGCTGGAGAAGCTACAGTGTATTGGTAAGAAGGTTCAAACTGATGCCCTGTATTGGGTAGGGAGAAATGTCTTGAATGCTTGAGGAAGATGGTCGTGATAAAGAAGACCATGATGATGATTTGTTTTGATGATAATGATTTTGATGATGATGTTGATAGTCATGATTATAATTATTAATAATGGTGATAGTGATGATGATGATGATGATGATGCTGCTGATGATGGTAATTGGTGATGGTGGTGGTGATGATGATGATGGTAATGAGGATGGTGGTGATGATGATGATGATGATGATGATGATGATGATGTTGGTGATGGTGGTGGTGATGGTGATGATGATGATGATGATGGTGATGGTGATGATGATGATGATAGTTATGATGATGGTGGTCATTGGTGATGGTGGTGGTGCCTACAGTAGGTGGAGATGATGTTAGAAAGACGATCATAATTGTCCTACTATTAGTTTTATTCTGGTTCTTCTTCTGGTAATCTTCAAAGGGCTATGCAACCTGTGACAAAGATAATAATAATAATAATATGTCTTGTTTACCCAGGGTAGCCTCATCAGTATTCATACTGTTCTCCCTGAGGGCCCTGCAATCATATTATTACCCCGGTCATCGGATTGAGGCTTACCCACACACAATGTATGCACATTCTCCACTCCCTGGGGAGCATTCCAGCCAGTGCATCATTTTTACAAGCGCACACTTGCTAATCTAAACATTAGCTTTCGTATCCTACCGGATAAACTAATGATTACAAGAAGGGTGAGGAAGACAAATGATTTTTAATGGGATAAGGGAATTAGATGCCTCTGGAGTAATCCCTGGTTATCATTCTTATTATGCCTTGTGTATTCCTAGAGCTACCCATGTTCCTGTGGGTGAAGACCAGCTGCCACATCTAGAGCTAGCTCAAGACGTGGCCAGGATCTTTAACAATGCCTTCGGAGAATTCTTTCCAACACCCAAGCCAATCGTAGGTAAGTCCAGCAAAGAATGTGGTCTGAGAGCAGTTTGGCTTAAGAAAAGAGATAGATTAAAGAAGAGCTAAGATTAAAAAAAACCAATTGGTTTGTATTCTATTAACTTAAAACTGATGATAATAATAATAATATTTAGCTTTTATATAGTGCTTAATACAATGTCTCCAAGCGCTTTACAATTATACTATTACCCAGGACATTGGATTCAGTGCTTGCCCGCACACTCTGTGTGCACAGTCTCCACTCCTTTGGGAGCATTCCAGCTAGGCGTTACTTGACGCTCCAAAACTGTTTGACCAACAATGACGGTCGCATCCTACCGGGTACCCATTCAACACCTGGGTGGAGAGTAGCAAGTGCAGGTTAATATCTTGCCAAAGGATATTAGTGCCGTATCGGGATTAGAACACTCGACCTTCGCATCTCCAGTCAAGTGCCTTAAACCACTTGACCACGACACTGATCTTCAGATTTTGTTCAATTGGGACTTGTCCAAGGATGTTTGTCTGAGGTCTAAGTTTTCCTTTGTGAAACATTATCTTAGACCCAGTGTTAAGTTGAATTGAATTAATAGTATGCAGACTATTGCGTGTAACGTTGCATACTCACGCGTACCTTTCATTTTGCTGCCATACTGTATGTATCCATAGTATAAAGCAGCGTTTTCTGTTCTATCATTCAAAGGTGACTTCAGGAAGATCAAGAGCCTACGCAACCCTGAACAGAAGATGAGCAAGTCGGAGCCAGACCCTAAGGGCAAGATAGAACTCACTGATTCCTGTCGGGACATCCGAGAGAAATTCAAGAAGGCCAAAACGGACTTCATCTCAGAGGTGACCTTTGACCCAGAGTCACGACCAGGGGTGTCCAACCTCGTATCGATACTGTCTGCATTTACAGGGAAAGAACCAAACAGGATCTGCGGGAAGGCAGAAATCATGGACACGTCACAATTCAAGATGGTGGTTGCAGATGTGGTCAATGAGAAGCTGGAACCGATTAGGAATAAGGTCCAGGAACTCAGAAGGGACAGGGCCTACTTGGAGGAGGTCTTGAAGACTGGACAGAATAGGGCGCAGAAAATTGCGGAAGAAAACTTTGAAACTGTTAAAAAGTTGGTAGGACTTTCATAGCAGGCAGAAAGAGATTGAGGAAACCGAGTAATAACCCGAGACTAGGTCCAGGACCTGGGAGGCCAGGGCCTACTTATCGAAATGCCGAGGACCAGAGCGAGGAAATTCACAGGAGATCGCAGATAAGACACTGTTTAATAGATGGTCAAACCCTTAGAGCAGGCAAAAAAATTAATTTGATTGGTGAGAATTGATCAACCATATAATTGGATATTGCATTTTACGAGATGTTGCATCTTAAGAGTGCCAACTCAACTCAAGTTTATATATCCATGTGCATTCCGTTATTTCTTTTAATTACATGCAATACTACATGGATGTTGAACATCCTTCATGTTCAGAAGGAAGATGTCTCTATGAAAGCTCCAAAACCAACGTGACTTTAGACTTTATATTGCACTCAAAGGTCAGTCACATTTATTGGAGCTTGAAGGATTTCTATAAAATATTGTGTCTTCTAAAAGCTATGTAAGGTAATACTGATGTAGATGAAGGGTATGGAAGCTACATGTAGCAGATGACCAGTGGATACGAGCATGAGATATGAACTATGAACTATAAAATCACCCTGTGTTGTGTGACAAAATCCTGCCAAAAATTGTGCTCAGGGACTAGATGTCGATCATTATTGCATGCCTTTCTATGAATAATTGAGCAAGTAGCATGACCAAAGAGGTGGGGAGAGAGACCAGAGTGGGGTGTTTCACAAAACTTGTCATCAGTGACAAATGACAGTTGTTGTTATAAGCTACTGAAATCCTTGCTTCTGATTGGTTATCAGCAGATTTGTCACTGATATTTGTCATTTTTCATTGAAAAAAGGCTTTGTGAAATAGGTCTTGGGAATGAGTTTGAAGTGTTACAGACAGCATGATAGGAATTTTGAAGTGCAGTAAATGTCACTTTAGGAAATTTTAGAACTGTAGGTATCAAAAGATTAATAGAAGGATGTGTTAGTCTGATCTTGGAATAAAATATAAAATACAGTGAAACCTAATTATGAAGATAGGACATACGTGCCATATTCATAATTTCTGCAAAGTTCTACAGAATTGGATGTTGGCTGCAAATGGGACATAGTACCTTTAAGAAAAGCAGTGAATAATAGTGCCACTACCTTTGAATATTAACTATCTTTCAATAACATCTTCAAATTTTGCTTTGTCAGGTGAATTAAGCATTATCCAAGTTTGCTTATTTTTCTGTTTGTTTGAGAACAAATGGGTTTTAAATGATTCCAAAGTCTGTTGATTGTGTCATAAGCTACAACAGCGAAATGGAGACATGTATTTGTGTACAAGCTGCCACTGTGACCTAAATCCCATATATAGCCACACAAAAAAAGCAAGACATGCAGAAATGTGAAAAATTGCTTACAATGCAGGCACCCCGGATCTGGTACTTTATGTGACTGTACTTTAAAAATTGAATATTTTAGATCAGTGATTTGTCTCTTTTCTGGGTTTCTTAATTTCCATTCATGTACATCCCGAGGATCTTTCTGTTTGTGTGATACTGAATGTATCCGGCCCATCCATGTTTCTTCAGGATGCTTGCCCAAAATTGTTTCACCCTTGCTGTCTTTACTTTCTCTGCATGGAATCACCTCGTTTTTATTTCATTTTTTGCACCTAATTATGTCATTAATCATTTTTTAGCTACTTGTTTCTTTTGTACTTTATGCAATATCCAAATGTTTTATGGAGCAATAAGCAACTTTCAGTATAATTCCACCTGATTTAGCAGTCTTATTTGTGGCTAAATTTTGACGAGAAGTGGTGGCTTTTTTATACATGTACTGGAAGTGTTGAATATAATTGTGACAAAGAGAAATCCTATGGCTTTCATTTCATAAATGAAAATGCTATTCACAATTAAATTGTTGAAATATTGAATACCCTTTGGGTGATTTGTCACTTTATTGTTGTACATTTCCTTATATCTCCTTTTTACTCTAGCCACTCGCCCCTTCTCTGTCTCTTTTATTCCATCTTCCACTCTCTCCCCTTTCCCTTTTATCCTCTTTCCCTTTTATCCTCTTCCTTCCCCCTATCCATCTCTCCCTCCCTCTCTCTTTCAATCAATTCCTCTGACTACCCCTTCATCACTCTTTTATTTTCTCTCTCATCTATTTTCTATTTTCTCACTTATTCTCTCTCAACTTCTCTCTTCTAGTAATAACAAACACATATGTTCATGAGAAGAAAAAAAAACATACAGGATGAATGACTTTAAATTGCAAGAGGAGTGTATTTTAGCCAGCAAAATACCACAAACAATAATAATCAAGACTAGATTTGAAAATATACTGAATTTAAAACCAATATTATCTACAACATAATGCACTTGTCATTTGTAAGACGCACCTCTTGACCCCCGGGAATGGTGCGTCATTGTACCGATGTGAGTCGTACATTATGATACCACGACGCACCTTCCGTCACAGAAAGTGACACACCATTACATTCCATCGACGCACATTTGAGTCAAACATATGACACACCATTTCAAAAACATGACGGTCCTATGACACACCTTCAGACAAGCTTGGAGAAAGTGACGGTCCCATTGACACACCAAATGACGCAACGTGGTAAAGTGACTTACTATGACGCACATATGGGTCAGTATTGTGACGGACATTTTGCGGCCATGACGGTACTGTGCGTCGCGATTTTGGGGAACATGACGCAACCATGACGCACCATCCCCGGGGGTCAAAAGGTGCGTCTTACAAATGACACCTGCATAACGGCATCAGAGAAATAAAAAATCTAATGAGAAGCAACTGAAAAACAACTGCATGTGAGTAAAATGTAAATAATCAATCATTAATATACAGTTATTGACTGGCAGGGGGTGTAATATAACATTATTTGGACCGCTGAAGGGAGTTATATTTCCCAAGTGGTTATATTTTCCCGAAGCGCGCAGCGCTGAGGGAAAATATGGTCACGAGGGGAAATATAACTCCCTTCAGGTCCAAAGAATGTTATATACCCCCTGCCAGTCAATAACTGTTATATTAGATAGCCCTTTTTTGTGGGGGGGGGGGGGGTCCAAAAATTGTTTGCCCGAAGAAAAAAATTCCCCTTTTTTTTTTCGGAAATTACAGAAAAATAATCTGTCAAGATAGTTCAAGAAAGAAAAAAAAACCTTACAAAGAAAAAATTATAAAAAAAATTTGGGGAAAAACAAAATCTTACCCAAAAAAGCATTTTTCGAGAAAAAAAAAAAATTACCCAAAAAAGCATTTTTTGGGAAAAAAAGAAAATGTGGAATATAATTTCAAGGGAAAAAAAAAATATTGACAAAATTTAATGACCCTCGGTAATGGTGTAATGTGTGTAATTGGTGACATACAGTCCTCAAGAGGGCGACATGCATTGATTAAAAATATATTCATTTCACCAGCTGGTTAATATAACACCGAAAAGTGACCGGCCAGGAAAATATAACAATTTGGATCCTCACAATTGATATCACGTGACGAGCTCTGGACCAATCACATCTCGGTATCTGTCTAAGCTATCTAATATTATTAAATAATAATGCAGAAGTAATAGACATGATAACCAATCGTAATAACTTCCAACCTCGATAACTCTTTCTTAGACATCACGGCTAGATTATCCTATCCATAGAATTCTTAAAACAAGCGAAATTTACAACATAACAATTAACTGTGTAAGGGCTAAAATACGGTATGGTCGTTTACACATGATGAGCACTCGAACATATTAATTCAGGTAACTTCAACAGAATATAATTCCATTACTGCATATGTCCATCTTGTACATAAAAGATGCAGGCTAATTGAACAAAATATACAGATAAAAGTTGCAAAACAAAGTCAAAAGATGAGGTCCTAAATGCTACTGTTTTCACACCTCGAGCTAAAAATTTCATTTAATTTTATATACGCAGGATGAATATGGCTGCCCTGCCTATTGCAATGCAGAATGGATTATAATATGAAGTAACATAGATCAAAGTTTGATACACATTTTACATGAAATAATGGACATAATGTAAAGGATTGGCATACCATACTGTTAATGGTGTATATATACTTCATACAGAAATGTTGAAAACCACAGATAACAGTTCAAATTACATTCCCCAAATTATGCTTTACTACATCAACCTAGGCATTTTTAAGTCTGTAATGGTTTCTAAAGACACTGTTGACAAATTCTTTTAACCATACATCAAATTTGGCAGTTAATTTTTTGTATTTCTTTTCACTACAATATGACAATATACATGTACATATTTATTTTAGAACTTATTACTAGACATCACTCTAAATTCAGCCTTTCATTATGAGCTGTCAATAAATTCTCATTTTCACACATCATACCCTTCCCAAATTGACCCCCCCCCCCCCCCCTCCCTACCATAAAAGGGAGACAACAGGAAAACTTTCAAATGTGAGTTCACTATATGTTATACAAATTAACACAGTAGCATTGAATACTGTATATCTCTAAGGCCCTTTTTTTAGACATTTTTGAAGAAGAAAAATCTGTAAGGCAAGCATTGTGAAACAGCATAGTTGTTGGGCTACAACATGCTAAATGTGAGCTCATTTAAATGTGAACATTCAATATGTACCATTGTGCGACTTGTATGATGTACCAGATATTGAAAGTGTTTAACCAATTAACATTAAATTTCCTTTAGTTGTGATTACAATAATGCATATAGGATAAAGATCATACAATAAACAAATTGTTACAATGAATTTTTATCACAAGTGATACATGTGGATGTATACATACATAGTTGGATATAAAGTGTCGTTATGAATCACTCGCATAATAAGCTACATGTATGCTCCTTTTGCAAACGTAACCCTTTTCAAATTCACATCACAATAAGGCAGATATACATCTTGTGGCAAAAATAAAAGACAGTTCTAGTGTCATGCAAATAGACAGAAATATATCTCAATTGAAATAAGTAACTTTACATTCAGTGTATTAAAACTATTCATTATGTTGCATTCACAAAACAATGAAATGTTCAATATAGATACAAATATATACATAAACAACATTGTTAATGATTGCTATTTTACAAATATCAAACTCTGAATTGCCGTGAAGGCCAGAATTTTGTTACTCAAGCTGAGGTATACAGTGTTCATCCGAAGCAGAAAAAATTGTCTTGATGAAAGACAAATGTGCCTTTCTAGGTCTACTTGTATACATGTACATGTATCTGTATGGCTGAATTCTCATAATAATTGTTCTTGACACCTTGAACTCAGACTACATAATATACATTAGACCTAACCAGTTAATAACTTTCTTGTTTTGATAAAAATGACAAGTCAAACACTATTCAAACAAAACAAGTATTTTCTTTCTTTTTTCAAACAGGTGGTATTATAAAAGGTAACCAAATACCCTGGATCTGCTGAATAAAATTCGGCAATATTGGCAATCAAAAACAGTCCTATCAATTACACCCACACATGATCTATCACACTTATGAACAGCAAAGAGAGAGCAAGAAGAAGGCTAGTTTTTACTACTCTGTACACACTTCATAATCAAAGAGATGTTTATCATGCTTGAAATGTAAACATCCATTTTGATACCAATCTGCCATTATATCACCAATAATACTCATTTGGTATCAGCCTGAAATTGGCTCAGATCAAGTTTTATTGTATCAGTCCTCTGTAAGTGCTGCTCTCCTTGACTTTGAAGATTACTATAGGCCAAAGGGGCAAGAAGAGCACAGGAATGGGGTGGCGAAGGGTTGTGGGTGATGGTAGGGGGTGGGTGGAGTGGTGGTAGGGGGTGGGTGGAGTGGTAGTAGGGGATGGTTGAGAAGGAGTGGGACAAGGTGGGCTGATGGTAGGAGGTGGGCAATGTAGTGGGAGAAAGATGGTATGGGTAATAGAGGGTAGGGTGTTTGTAGGGGGTGGGATGGGGTAGCAGTAGGGAATAGGGTGGTGGGAGGGGTTAGAAAGGGGTTGAAATGAGATGGGGTGGTGGTAGGGAGTGGGGTGAGGTGGTGGTAGGGGGTGGGGGAGCACAAAACACCTGTAAACATGAGACTAAATATCTCAAAAGTCTACCATGAAAAGTGGTGTATTTTGTTTAATGAGTTGTATATATACAGATCTTCTGGTGGATGTTATTTCAACCCCAAAACATGGTCGCATTAAACACATATTTCCATATTGAAGAATCTACTTGATTTGTATAATCCAAGATTTCAATTTATTCTCCCTTTACCCCATCCCCTCACATTCCTCAGACATAGTCTCTACCCCATATTTGTACAGATTTTGTGTTTCTGTTTATTAACACTCAGCTTATCAGCAGTAACAAGTCTATTAGAATACAATGAGAGTTGTGTCAACAAATAAATGACATATGATCATGAATATCGAACGACCAGCAAAAGGCATTCCCCTCTGGCGAGTATTAGCCATAACAAAGCGACTTACATTCTTTTGTTACGTGTCTTTCGTTTAGTGCTAAGTGTCATTGTCATTTAAAAACGCAAATCAGGTTGTGACCTAAATTCAATTCTAGAACATTTTTTTCATAAAATATCACCTCACAAACAAATGCACTTAGTTGATACTCTACCAGAGAATTTCCTAAAAAGGAAGAAAGGTCATTAAACTTTGAAAACCTGTATTTTGTTTTGAATCATGACAAATCATACATAATATGATGATTGCTACACAATACAGCAAGAGCATTACACATAAACATATACATGTAAGGGCTCTCGTAAAGAGTTGCGAATTGACAGTTAAAACTTATTTTAATCACAAATTGTATAAAGTGAAGGCCTTATCATCTCGCTTTATAATAAACCGAAGATAAATTGCAAAAAGTGATGAAGACAAGGAACATTTCAAAGAAAGTTGGAAGCATTTTTAATAAAGAAGAGACTATTTCCATTTCTATTGAGCAGCACTGAGCATTTCATTTTCATTAAGAAGCAACATAATGTCTGGAAAACTGGGAATATGAAAAGTATTTCATGCTTTCATTTACAAAATAATTTCTGGGGCGTATTCACATACAGGTCAGTGGTGAAAGTCAAGATCTAATAAACAGGCTTTATTCAACGTATCTTCTTTCTTCTTTGTTAACATACCAACAAACACACAAAATGTACAATCTTCTAAGAAGAAATAAAGAGAACGTGTATAGTCTTATTTGTAAAGTTACGGTAGTAAAATCAAGACTTTTCAAGTAAACTTTATATAACATCTAGCCACAGCTCTCTAATAATGTTCAATCCAGGTTGTACATAGACATTAAGTTTTAAAGATTTCATGACGAGATAAATGAACAGGATTTTCAGCTGATTTTGAGTAAGGAAGCATGAAAAAAGGGGAAAAGAATGCACAGAAGAATGATAATGGGAAGAACTCCTTCATTATCAAAATCAATTTTCATAGGAAAAATCCGAAGAAGCAGTGTTACTGGATATGCACTACCTAATTCTACAGTATTGACATCCTTTGCATATAAACCACACATTATTCTGGTGATAATACTGTTTGTTTTTTGTGATCATAACGCAAACACGACCTGTCAAATGAATGAGGTCAGAAAATATAGCTAGAAATTATCACACAGGTGAATATAGTATATAATCTATTATTATTTCTGTACTGTACATATCAGTGTATGTATATTAAAGTGAAAAACGCCATTTTGCTACTCATTTATCTACTTATTCACTCATTCAGACGGTTAACGAGTGAAAACATCACATCACTGTTAGTAGAATAAAATGCCCTTGAAACATGTGCATTGTACAAGTCACATTTTGTCTCCATTAAAGATACCAAACATCTATGATAAATATCTGTGCTCTAAATAGCTTTCACCTGCATTGCCAGGCCCTGTTTCATAAAACTTGTTATCTATAACAAATGCTAATTTTCTATGACAAATTTGCTCTCAGCCAATCAAATGCCACGATTTCAGTAGCTTATAACAGTTGTCTTGTGACTTGTTATTGAACAGGTTTCATGAAACAGGGGGCAGGGCAACTGCTTAGAGACAGAAGGACATTTTACAGTTAACTCATATCCTTGAACACAGGGTTGATGTCCTCCTGTCTCTCATTTGATAGTGTAGACATAACGTTCACCAATGTTGCAGAAAATATTGATCTCCTGGTTCAAATAAAACACTGTAGCTTTGTGCATAAATATACATGTCATAACACGTTCACCAATGTTGCAGAAAATATTGATCTCTTGGTTTAGATAAAACGATGAAGCTTTGTGCATAAAATATACATGTCATAAACACCTGTACATGTTCGATACAAGATACATGTATATTGTTTATTTTACAGGCATTTGATTTGATTTTCATATTTTCGTACAGGCCACCAGTGTCATCAATATGTGTTGTTGATAAATACTATAAATGTGTAAATACAGTCAAATGTGTCTATGAAGGCCACCCAAGTGCGAAAAGGAAAAAGTGGCCACTGTAGACGAGTGGGCCTTTCACACAGGTTCTACAACACACGTTCCTCTCCCAGGGAGACAAAATACATGGCCACTACAGACAGGTGGCCTCTATAGAGAGGTGGCCACTGAGACAGGTTATATGATATTAGTTTCAAAGGTCGAGATGAGTGATCAATTTTTCTATGATACAAGTAATATACAAATTGTGTACAGTCTTCACTCACTTTGCTTACTTAGTGGAATAAATCTATGTGTCGTATACTCTCAAACTATGCAAACAAATATGTAGTATGTAGCTCCCAACTTCCTCTTACATATTGTACATTCTGCTGTGCTAAACAATTTTGTAAGAAGCACAGTTTACTTCTCTTTTGCAGCTCAATTTAATTTCTTTGAAGGCAGCATGTGTCAGATGTGTAAGTAATAAAATATGAAGAAATACTATTAATGAGCATCCTTACAGTTTATCAAAGTTTATCTCACAAATTTTTGAGGGCATTTCTGTCTTCAACCTCATAAAACATAAATTCATTTTTTATTGAAGGCAGACAATTTTAGTGGCAAAAGTTTAAAACATTCACATTCATTCTGATTTTTCTCTACATGAAGCTGAGACAGGGCAGTAACGAGGCACAGAGTGGCATATGGCTTTGTGTTTGTACTGACGATCAAATCTTTAAATACTCTTACAGCAACAGTGATGACATTTGAAAGTCATTGCCAAAAACACAATTTTCTTGGGCAGCTGAAGAGATTTATGTAATTTCAAATACGTTAAGTGACATATAGATTAAAATAACGTTGTGTCTTATTATAATAATATTCCGCTTTTATATAGCGCTTAATACATCGATAATGTAGGTAAGCGTTTTACAGATATATATTTACTCCGGTCATCGGATTCAGGCTTGCCCGCACACAATGTATGCACATTCTCCACTCCCTGGGGAGCATTCCAGCCAGGCGGACAAAACACTTAATACTACAAGCTGTTTTTTATTAGTGTAATGACAAATATAGCATATATATACAGTGCATCTAAGAAGAAGAAAAACAGAACAATAAATGTTTGTTTTTCAGGTTTTGTTATTCTGGGACGCACTGTATAGTGTATACACATGCATATTTTTTTCTTGCATAAATACATGTAGGTAAATATTCATCATGAATGTTAATGCTTACAAGCTCAGAAATTCAGAATTCAATTCAACTTCTCTCTGCAACACCCAACAAGCATACACTTTTTGAGGTAGCTCAAACATGACCATTCTGTAGAGAAGAAACACTAAATTCCAAATTGAATACATTAAAGAAGTCGCCTTTTACAATTCCACATTATTATCAAGTCCTTAGCCTTCATGCAACCAAATCTTGCCATACCATAACTGGTTGTCCAGACTGGTTTGTTTCTATTAGGGTCATTGAACTTTGCCCTTGAGGCTAATTCAGATCATGTAGACCAATTAAAGGTCAACTGATATGATTGTCATTAAGGCAGCAATTTAAATCCAGAATAGACCGGTTTGCTATCATATCCAAAGTTCATGCATACTTTTTAAACTAATGTTGTTCTTGACAACCTGACGGTTTGTCCGAGACTTGCCTGTACTAGCAACAAGTAATGTATGCAGACTGGACTCCAAGTGTTGTAGTTCATTCATCAATAACAGGTTAATGGAATACCTTGTCACTAGGTTCCCAGGAAAGAAACATCCATAAATTTGAATATGTTAGTATCGGTCTATCGGATATATCTATTTCAAAAGCAGCTTCTTTATCCTACATCATACAATAGTAGTGAAAGAACATTTAATAGTAAATTTATATTCAATTTAGATTGTGGACTAGTGTGTTTATAAACCCACAGTGAATACTGATACATGAACATTCACAAAAATGACTTTGAGAGTCATATTCACACTCACAATCATGCATTATCAAACATCTTCCATAGTCAATTTCAATTTTGTTTTTTTTAATTCAATGGATATATATCTACTGTTAATGTGGTAGTGAACATGATATCGATTGTTTGAAACCAGAAGGGCGTTCATTCATACTTTTACAGAGAGTTAATGCCCTTCTGGCTCTAGACAAATGAAATTATTCTCTAAACCTTTTCAGTCCAAGAACTTTATCTTTACCTTGTATAATTTTGAATCAAACCCTTGTTCTGTGATACAAATGTACTAATAATACTGATTGTGTGCTACTGTACATGCATGTATGTTCCGCATTATGATGTCATGTATTTACAGTGCCATAATACTCCATCACTTTCTCAATCCTGGTAATTAACTTCCTTTTAAAGAGGGGTCAATTTACAAGCATTTGATTTCGGTAAATACAAAACACCTAATTCAGATTTAGTTTGATATTTAGAATATCAAAATATTCAACAATTGACCAGTTTTAAGTACCTAGTTATTTCTATGTTGATCTTTAGTCTGTAGAAAATTGTATTTAGAAAAATAAATTGTTTACATTTAAAAATACATAACTCTTTTCCATGAATTTATACAAAAAGGAATTCTGGGAACAAAAGAATAAAAACATGTTTTAGGAGGGTTTAATGGAAGTTTCAATTCTACTCACAGAACTACTTTAAAAAGGAGAAAGAAGAGATGCTATTTCATACCTTAGGTCTAGAATTCTACAGGTCTCCTACTGTCCTACATAATCAAGCAAAGAGAATGGCAATGTACAAAGCACCCTTGTTTAATAGTATTTTACAAAGCAAGGTTTGATCGTGATGGTTGTAAACAATTTTACAATCTCTACAATGTATAATTATGCTAAAAGTAGCTTATATTTTTTTCTTTAGATAAGGCTAACTTGTAAATGTAATATGAACATTCCTTTAAATTTAACATCAACTACGTTTCATACATTAAAATGAACAGAAATTTGGCACAACTGTTCTGAAATGGCTACATTCTCTACTGTACATGTAAAAATCCACAAAACAACAAATTTAGTGCACATATCTCATTATTTTTGTTTTAATTCAGAGTAATTGGATTTCAAGCCTTCGTGGGATTCTCTCACATCTTAATTCTCGGTGACGTAAAACATGGACTCTTTACTGTATTGCACATTACATTTTTAAACAAAACACAGATTGGCAACAATTTGTCTAGGATACTTCCCTAACATACATACGCACACTACCTATAACATATGTTCACCAGTCTCACCTTTTCTCTTTATTCCATGCTTTTTGAAGAAGCAATGTAAATTGCACATGAAATCTTCAAAATACACAGAGATTGGTGACAATTCTTCAAAGATTCTTCCTCACACAGTTAACAAATACTTATCAAATCTGGTAACTAGTCTCACCTTCTATCTTCATCCCATCCCTCCTCAGTCATTAGTATTGACTTAGAATTCAAACCAATTGTTGCTACTACCGGTATCTGTGCCTCCTAATAAGGTTTAACTCTGGATGAGGATGACGTGTGTGGCTTGCTAGTTTTCAGTCTCTTCTTCGATAATGTCACCAGCAACCTGTAAAAGGGAGATAAAGAGAAAATTAACTTGATGGGAAGGCTTCAATTAACTTCTGAGTTTCTCTCATTGATAGACAAATGAATAATACACAGGACTGAAATCTACATGTAAAAAAATTGCAGAAATTCCTGTTATACTTGAGCCCCCTCAATCGCAACTATGTACAAAAGAAAAGACCTAGGGGACTGCAAACTTGCGATTGATAAGAGGACTTGCGATCGATTTGGATCAATCGCAACTCTTCAGGAATGAAGTGATTCAAAATGGGTAGGAAACTTATCTTGCTTGTCGAATGCTGGTTCATGTGTTACATTTTCACTCATAAAGTTTTCTTTAGAAATGTATTAAACCATCAAACAAAAACAAAAACACTGCAGCTGCAAAATTACATGTTTTTAAAGCCAATATGTCTAATAAGTGATCTGCATGTTTTAGTATAAGGGCTTGTGATGAACAATACACTAAGGTTAATTAACTGTGCCAAAGCAGTTCATTTATTTATTTATTTATTTCTAAGGTGTTTTACCACTTCATGTTTGCATAAGTCTTAAGTTTTATTTTACACGTATCTTACCTTTAGAAACGGGTGGTCCAGTAGTTTGTTGGCCGTCCAACGTTTGGTACAGTCGTGCTTCAGACAATTGGACAGGAACTCCTTCCCCTCGGGATTCATCGCGTCCGGTATGTGTGGAACAGCTCCCTCGCCCACCTTGTACATGATAGTGAACTCATGGTCGTAGTCATGCCATGGTCTCTGGAATAGGCGAATGTTGTCAAATGGATAGGATTATATTTTTGTTTAGTAGATACAAATATAAATTCAGATTCAAGTTCAATTTTATGCAATTCCCGTAAAGGCATGTACACATACCAATCAGAAATACAGCAGAGATGCAAATCATTATACATGGAATCAAGGGTAGCGTAAAAGACCAAGGCGGTCTTGTCGAGATAGTCCGCTTATGGAAAAAAAAGGTGAAATTGCTCGAAAGCAAGAGGAGAGTAATCATGACAGAGATAAATATTTCTTGACTTGTATTACAATAGTGAACTCAGGTGTGTAGTCATGCCAAAAGATGTTGAAATAGAGAATCACGAAAAGGGGAAAAATTATCATTTATCTATGGGATGGAATCACATTCTTGCTTAATAATAAAGGGGAAGATGAGTACTGGTGAATGTGAGAAGGAAAAATAATTTGCAAACTTCTTCTTATCGTTTTTATTCCCACATGAAAGAACATCATATAAATAGTCCATCCATTTACTCTGTGTTAAAAACATATGAGTTAATGCCAATCTGGCTCCAAAGAGACAAAATGTAATACAGTTAAACCTGTCTATTAAGGTCACCTAATGGAAACAGAGAAAGCAGCCACTATAGACAGGTGTCCTTTATAGACAGGTTCTACAACACATGTTTCTTCCTAGAGGGAGACAATATAAAAGACCACTATAGACAGGTGTCTTTATAGAGAGGTTCTACAACACATGTTTCTTCCTAGAGGGAGACAATCTAGGTGACCACTGTAGACAGGTGGCCTTTATAGACAGGTTCTACAACACATGTTTCTTCCTAGAGGGAGACAATCTAGGTGACCACTATAGACAGGTGACCTTTCTAGACATGTTCTACAACACGTTTCTTCCTAGAGGGAGACAATCTAGGTGACCACTATAGACAGGTGTCTTTATAGACAGGTTCTACAACACACGTTTCTTCCTAGAGGGAGACAATCTAGGTGACCACTATAGACAGGTGACCTTTCTAGACATGTTCTACAACACGTTTCTTCCTAGAGGGAGACAATCTAGGTGACCACTATAGACAGGTGACCTTTCTAGACATGTTCTACAACACGTTTCTTCCTAGAGGGAGACAATCTAGGTGACCACTATAGACAGGTGACCTTTCTAGACATGTTCTACAACACATTTCTTCCTAGAGGGAGACAATCTAGGTGACCACTATAGACAGGTGTCTTTATAGACAGGTTCTACAACACACGTTTCTTCCTAGAGGGAGACAATCTAGGTGACCACTATAGACAGGTGACCTTTCTAGACATGTTCTACAACACGTTTCTTCCTAGAGGGAGACAATCTAGGTGACCACTATAGACAGGTGGTCTTTATAGACAGGTTCTACAACACATGTTTCTTCCTAGAGGGTGACAATATAGGTGACCACTATAGACAGGTGGTCTTTATAGACAGGTTCTACAACACATGTTTCTTCCTAGAGGGAGACAATATAAAAGACCACTATAGACAGGTGTCTTTATAGAGAGGTTCTACAACACATGTTTCTTCCTAGAGGGAGACAATCTAGGTGACCACTATAGACAGGTGTCTTTATAGAGAGGTTTGGCTGTATATGAAATATTGCTCTTAAAATGATCTTGCCTTTCAAATACATTATTAAAGCTTAAAACAGTTCATTACTATGGCTATGTTTTTGTCATGAAGAGTCCCAGATGTGCTTCAATCGATGTACTGGTCTGTCCTATAACTTCACATATTATTTTGTCTGTGATCCCTCTTGACTCCCAATACAAACAAATAACAAGTTCCCTTCAATTATTGTGGGATAGCCCGACAACGACTAGAATGATTAAATTACACACTAATTGATGCCAAGCCCTGGTCTCCGTGGCAGAATTAGCTTGAACACCTGTACGAGCTGCCTATGCAAATTCCATTCCATTGGGGCACGGCCCCGGACCCAACGTAAGTATGCATTCATTAACAATACAAACAACATATGACTACAGTCAAACCTGCTTTAGTGACCACCTGTATACACATGCCACAGTTTTTGTTTCCATTGAAAATGGTTTCTCATTGAAACATGTACTAAAAGCAGAGATGCCAACCTCTTGACACAAAAAAACAGACTGAGTATCCTAAAAAATCAGATTTTCACGAAAACTCGGCACTACCAATGGCCGGTTGGCCCCGGGCCGGTTGGCCCCGGGCCAGTAAAATTTCAGAAAAATGTGATACTGGTACGTTCAGTCAAGTAAAATGTTTGCTCTTTCATTAAAATTTTAAAAGAAAATTGTAAAGCAAATTTTTTGTTGGGGCTGCGGGGGTTTACTTGTTCATGTTTTTATGCGATTCCGTGGTTTTTATGGGTATTTTAAAAAAATAAAAAAATAAAATTGAAAAATCGTATTTTAAGAGGTGATATTGTATTATCGTATTCCACTCTTATTATCGTACTAAATACGATTAAATCGTACTGGTTGGCACCTCTGTTAAAGAACCTGTCTACAAGGAATACTTTTTGTATTTCCCTACGGTGGCTGCTATAGACAAGTTTAACTGTACCACTCCATCTGTTTACCTTGCCTGTCACCATCTCAATCACTACACATCCCAGACTCCAGATATCAGCTTGCCTGCCATAGCCAGGCTTATCTTTTCCCGTCTGGTTGATCACCTCGGGAGCCATGTAAGCTAACATGCAAAGAACAATGATTATCGGTAAAACATGGGCCATTAGCTTAAAGGGGTCCTAAAACCATTCAGTTTATGATATAATCAGAGTTATAATATGTTGACTGATGTACTATTACTAGTCGCTTTTTTATGTAACAGATTATATCATGCTTTGTGTGGTTTTGAATAAAATGAACTGAACTGAACTGATATATCTTACAATCTTACACAAATTTGCGGTTGAATTCAATTGCAAGTTACCCAATCAACTTAGGAGATACATTTTCGATGAAAATTGAAGCATAATTTGCGCGATGAAAAGTTACTTTTCATAAGCCTTAGCTTGCAAAGACGACTATGTGCGCATGCGCGAAGAGCAGGATCTCATGTAGTCTCTTCAACAAGACATACAAAGTAAAATCAATCTGTTACATAATTGAGATTGGTATCAAACCGAACTTGAGTTGCAATCAATTCAAATCAACTCAAACTTTTCATGAAACGAAAGGCCAATTAGTGATACATAACTCAAACACCATTAAAAGGTTATAGCAATAATAATAATACAGACATTTATATTGCACTTAATGCAAAGTATCATATTATCGATCCAGCAGTTGTCGAGCTGCCTTGATAAGGCGCTAAAGCATTCAAGGAATTTCTTTGTACTGGGTACCCATTTACTTCACCTGGATGGAGAGTGGCAAATGTAGATTAATGTCTTGCCAAAGGACATTAGTGCCGCGGCGGGACTCAAAATATGAACCCAGTGACCCACGGTCACGTGACACTTCCACTAGACCATGGGGGTGTTTCACAAAGATTCCAACTCAAACTTAATTCTAAGTTGGACTAAAAAATTATGGAGAGCCATTTGTAGCCTTAAAGTAAAATATATTTAAAAGTGAAAATTCAAGTATTTTAGACTTTTTATAAATTCCACATCAAGAACATGAAATCTCCTTGATAATATAGAATATGAATGATTTGAATCAACATTTTATGCTATTTAAAATAACTTTTACAAAAAATTTTCATAGATGCCAACGGCTTTCCATAATTGTTAAGTCCAACTTAGAGATAGTTCAACTTAGGATCTTTGTGAAACACCCCCCTGGACACCTTGACATTGCTGTATGAATGAGTGGGCAAGGGCGTGGCAGCAGAGAAGTAAAAGATACCTACCAGCCGTTCCCATGGTGGTATTGACTTCACCATGCATGGTGCTGTGTGTCTTGAGTTTGATAGCAGCTCCAAAGTCTCCTAGCTTCACATGACCATCAGAAAGCAGGAAGATGTTAGCTCCTAAATGATTTAGGGATGAAGGGATAGAATGAATTCGATTTAATATCTCTTTGAACTTGGTTCATCTCAGCAGAAGAAATATTTATCCTTAAATTCATCCTCTAGTTCGTCTTCTAGTTCTAGTTCTTGTTCTTGTTCTAATTCTTGATCTAGATCTAGTTGTAGTTCTACTTCACATTTCCATCTCAGCATCTGTCTCTTTTCTTTCCACTAATCTATTCTGCTTGAATTATTCAACATTTCCAGTACATTGTCATCTCCTCCAATAGATTGATCTTTCTAACTCTCATCCTCTCTCTTTCTCTCTCCCTCCCTCTCTCCCGCTCCCTCTCCCTCTCTCCCTTTCTCTCTCACGCACTTGACTTACCTTTGATATCTCTATGGATGATGTTGTGATCGTGGAGGACACAGATCGCCTTGGTAACCTCCCTGGTGTACTGTCTAATCATCTCCTCCAGTAAATTGATCTTTCTACCTCTCATCCTCTCTCTTTCTCTCTCCCTCCCTCCCTCCCCTCTCTCTCTCCCACTCACTCACTTTACCTACCTTTGATATCTCTATGGATGATGTTGTGATCGTGGAGGACACAGATCGCCTTGGTAACCTCCCTGGTGTACTGTCTAATCATCTCCTCCAGTAGATTGATCTTTCTACCTCTCATCCTCTCTCTTTCTCTCTCCCTCCCTCCCTCCCCTCTCTCTCCCTCACTCACTCACTTTACCTACCTTTGATATCTCTATGGATGATGTTGTGATCGTGGAGGACACAGATCGCCTAGGTAACCTCCCTGGTGTACTGTCTAAGCATCTCCTCCAGTAAATTGATCTTTCTACCTCTCATCCTCTCTCTCTCTCTCTCTCTCCCCCCCCCCCCCCCCTCCCCTCTCTCTCTCTCACTCACACACTTTACCTACCTTTGATATCTCTATGGATGATGTTGTGATCGTGGAGGACACAGATCGCCTAGGTAACCTCCCTGGTGTACTGTCTAAGCATCTCCTCCAGTAAATTGATCTTTCTACCTCTCATCCTCTCTCTCTCTCTCTCTCTCCCCCCCCCCCCCCCCTCCCCTCTCTCTCTCTCACTCACACACTTTACCTACCTTTGATATCTCTATGGATGATGTTGTGATCGTGGAGGACACAGATCGCCTTGGTAACCTCCCTGGTGTACTGTCTAATCATCTCCTCCAGTAGATTGATCTTTCTACCTCTCATCCTCTCTCTTTCTCTCTCCCTCCCTCCCTCCCTCCCCTCTCTCTCCCTCACTCACTCACTTTACCTACCTTTGATATCTCTATGGATGATGTTGTGATCGTGGAGGACACAGATCGCCTTGGTAACCTCCCTGGTGTACTGTCTAATCATCTCCTCCAGTAGATTGATCTTTCTACCTCTCATCCTCTCTCTTTCTCTCTCCCTCCCTCCCTCCCTCCCCTCTCTCTCCCTCACTCACTCACTTTACCTACCTTTGATATCTCTATGGATGATGTTGTGATCGTGGAGGACACAGATCGCCTTGGTAACCTCCCTGGTGTACTGTCTAATCATCTCCTCCAGTAGATTGATCTTTCTACCTCTCATCCTCTCTCTTTCTCTCTCCCTCCCTCCCTCCCTCCCCTCTCTCTCCCTCACTCACTCACTTTACCTACCTTTGATATCTCTATGGATGATGTTGTGATCGTGGAGGACACAGATCGCCTTGGTAACCTCCCTGGTGTACTGTCTAATCATCTCCTCCAGTAGATTGATCTTTCTACCTCTCATCCTCTCTCTTTCTCTCTCTCCCCCCCCCCCCTCCCCTCTCTCTCTCTCACTCACACACTTTACCTACCTTTGATATCTCTATGGATGATGTTGTGATCGTGGAGGACACAGATCGCCTTGGTAACCTCCCTGGTGTACTGTCTAATCATCTCCTCCAGTAGATTGATCTTTCTACCTCTCATCCTCTCTCTTTCTCTCTCCCTCCCTCCCTCCCCTCTCTCTCTCCCACTCACTCACTTTACCTACCTTTGATATCTCTATGGATGATGTTGTGATCGTGGAGGACACAGATCGCCTTGGTAACCTCCCTGGTGTACTGTCTAATCATCTCCTCCAGTAGATTGATCTTTCTACCTCTCATCCTCTCTCTTTCTCTCTCCCTCCCTCCCTCCCCTCTCTCTCCCTCACTCACTCACTTTACCTACCTTTGATATCTCTATGGATGATGTTGTGATCGTGGAGGACACAGATCGCCTAGGTAACCTCCCTGGTGTACTGTCTAAGCATCTCCTCCAGTAAATTGATCTTTCTACCTCTCATCCTCTCTCTCTCTCTCTCTCTCCCCCCCCCCCCCCCTCCCCTCTCTCTCTCTCACTCACACACTTTACCTACCTTTGATATCTCTATGGATGATGTTGTGATCGTGGAGGACACAGATCGCCTAGGTAACCTCCCTGGTGTACTGTCTAAGCATCTCCTCCAGTAAATTGATCTTTCTACCTCTCATCCTCTCTCTCTCTCTCTCTCTCCCCCCCCCCCCTCCCCTCTCTCTCTCTCACTCACACACTTTACCTACCTTTGATATCTCTATGGATGATGTTGTGATCGTGGAGGACACAGATCGCCTTGGTAACCTCCCTGGTGTACTGTCTAATCATCTCCTCCAGTAGATTGATCTTTCTACCTCTCATCCTCTCTCTTTCTCTCTCCCTCCCTCCCTCCCTCCCCTCTCTCTCCCTCACTCACTCACTTTACCTACCTTTGATATCTCTATGGATGATGTTGTGATCGTGGAGGACACAGATCGCCTTGGTAACCTCCCTGGTGTACTGTCTAATCATCTCCTCCAGTAGATTGATCTTTCTACCTCTCATCCTCTCTCTTTCTCTCTCCCTCCCTCCCTCCCTCCCCTCTCTCTCCCACTCACTCACTTTACCTACCTTTGATATCTCTATGGATGATGTTGTGATCGTGGAGGACACAGATCGCCTTGGTAACCTCCCTGGTGTACTGTCTAATCATCTCCTCCAGTAGATTGATCTTTCTACCTCTCATCCTCTCTCTTTCTCTCTCCCTCCCTCCCTCCCCTCTCTCTCTCCCACTCACTCACTTTACCTACCTTTGATATCTCTATGGATGATGTTGTGATCGTGGAGGACACAGATCGCCTAGGTAACCTCCCTGGTGTACTGTCTAAGCATCTCCTCCAGTAAATTGATCTTTCTACCTCTCATCCTCTCTCTCTCTCTCTCTCTCCCCCCCCCCCCCCCTCCCCTCTCTCTCTCTCACTCACACACTTTACCTACCTTTGATATCTCTATGGATGATGTTGTGATCGTGGAGGACACAGATCGCCTTGGTAACCTCCCTGGTGTACTGTCTAATCATCTCCTCCAGTAGATTGATCTTTCTACCTCTCATCCTCTCTCTCTCTCTCTCTCTCCCCCCCCCTCCCCTCTCTCTCTCTCACTCACACACTTTACCTACCTTTGATATCTCTATGGATGATGTTGTGATCGTGGAGGACACAGATCGCCTAGGTAACCTCCCTGGTGTACTGTCTAATCATCTCCTCCAGTAAATTGATCTTTCTACCTCTCATCCTCTCTCTTTCTCTCTCCCTCCCTCCCTCCCCTCTCTCTCTCCCACTCACTCACTTTACCTACCTTTGATATCTCTATGGATGATGTTGTGATCGTGGAGGACACAGATCGCCTAGGTAACCTCCCTGGTGTACTGTCTAAGCATCTCCTCCAGTAAATTGATCTTTCTACCTCTCATCCTCTCTCTCTCTCTCTCTCTCCCCCCCCCCCCTCCCCTCTCTCTCTCTCACTCACACACTTTACCTACCTTTGATATCTCTATGGATGATGTTGTGATCGTGGAGGACACAGATCGCCTTGGTAACCTCCCTGGTGTACTGTCTAATCATCTCCTCCAGTAGATTGATCTTTCTACCTCTCATCCTCTCTCTCTCTCTCTCCCCCCCCCCCCCCCCCTCCCTCCCCTCTCTCTCCCTCACTCACTCACTTTACCTACCTTTGATATCTCTATGGATGATGTTGTGATCGTGGAGGACACAGATCGCCTAGGTAACCTCCCTGGTGTACTGTCTAATCATCTCCTCCAGTAAATTGATCTTTCTACCTCTCATCCTCTCTCTTTCTCTCTCTCCCCCCCCCCCCTCCCCTCTCTCTCTCTCACTCACACACTTTACCTACCTTTGATATCTCTATGGATGATGTTGTGATCGTGGAGGACACAGATCGCCTTGGTAACCTCCCTGGTGTACTGTCTAATCATCTCCTCCAGTAGATTGATCTTTCTACCTCTCATCCTCTCTCTTTCTCTCTCCCTCCCTCCCTCCCTCCCCTCTCTCTCCCACTCACTCACTTTACCTACCTTTGATATCTCTATGGATGATGTTGTGATCGTGGAGGACACAGATCGCCTTGGTAACCTCCCTGGTGTACTGTCTAATCATCTCCTCCAGTAGATTGATCTTTCTACCTCTCATCCTCTCTCTTTCTCTCTCCCTCCCTCCCTCCCCTCTCTCTCTCCCACTCACTCACTTTACCTACCTTTGATATCTCTATGGATGATGTTGTGATCGTGGAGGACACAGATCGCCTAGGTAACCTCCCTGGTGTACTGTCTAATCATCTCCTCCAGTAGATTGATCTTTCTACCTCTCATCCTCTCTCTTTCTCTCTCCCTCCCTCCCTCCCCTCTCTCTCCCTCACTCACTCACTTTACCTACCTTTGATATCTCTATGGATGATGTTGTGATCGTGGAGGACACAGATCGCCTTGGTAACCTCCCTGGTGTACTGTCTAATCATCTCCTCCAGTAGATTGATCTTTCTACCTCTCATCCTCTCTCTTTCTCTCTCCCTCCCTCCCTCCCCTCTCTCTCTCCCACTCACACACTTTACCTACCTTTGATATCTCTATGGATGATGTTGTGATCGTGGAGGACACAGATCGCCTAGGTAACCTCCCTGGTGTACTGTCTAATCATCTCCTCCAGTAGATTGATCTTTCTACCTCTCATCCTCTCTCTTTCTCTCTCCCTCCCTCCCTCCCCTCTCTCTCCCTCACTCACTCACTTTACCTACCTTTGATATCTCTATGGATGATGTTGTGATCGTGGAGGACACAGATCGCCTTGGTAACCTCCCTGGTGTACTGTCTAATCATCTCCTCCAGTAGATTGATCTTTCTACCTCTCATCCTCTCTCTTTCTCTCTCCCTCCCTCCCTCCCCTCTCTCTCCCTCACTCACTCACTTTACCTACCTTTGATATCTCTATGGATGATGTTGTGATCGTGGAGGACACAGATCGCCTTGGTAACCTCCCTGGTGTACTGTCTAATCATCTCCTCCAGTAGATTGATCTTTCTACCTCTCATCCTCTCTCTTTCTCTCTCCCTCCCTCCCTCCCCTCTCTCTCTCCCACTCACTCACTTTACCTACCTTTGATATCTCTATGGATGATGTTGTGATCGTGGAGGACACAAATCGCCTTGGTAACCTCCCTGGTGTACTGTCTAATCATCTCCTCCGGTAGACCGGTCTTGGCTACCTCAGCTATGGTCCCGCCATCGCAGTACTCCATGAAGATCAATAGCTCTTCCTGTACGAGGCATCAGTGAGAGAAGAGAAAAGGTGGGAGATAGGGTCAGAGGATGAAAACAATAAGGTTAACAGAAGAGAGAGAGGGGGGGGGGGAGAGAGAGAGAGAGAAAGAGAGAGAGAGAGGGGAGAGAGAGGGGGAAGGGAGGAATGGAAGCAGAGAGAGAGAGAGAAATATAGAGAGGGATGGGAGGGAGGGTAGCAGAGAGAGAGACAGAGATAGAGAGGGAGGGGAAAGCATAGAGAGAGAGAAAAAAAAAGATAGAGAGGGAAGGGAGGGAGGGTAGCAGAGAGAGACAGAGACATACAGAGACAGAGACAGAGATAGAGAGGGAAGGGAGGGAGGGAAGCATAGAGAGAGAGAGAGGGGGAGAGAGAGGAGGGGTGGAGGGAGGGAAGCAGAGAGAATACAATAAATGAGAGGAGACGGGGAAGGAAGAGATCAGAATAATAATAGAATGAGGAAGCAAAAATAATGAGACGAGGCATAGAGAGAGAGAAAGAACAAGGAGGAGGAAATGGTTGGAGATGATGTCGGGTGATACAGAAAAGAGGAAGCAGAAATATATATGGAGAGGACATAAGGTGGCATAGAGAAAGAGGAAGAAATAATACGAGAGGAATAAACATACATAAGACAGAGAGAATAAATGAGCAGAGAGAGGATAAGCACACATAGAAATAAGTAATAAATATGTATAATCAGAAGGTACAATCATTAGAATAAGTATATTGACACGATAACTGTTAGACCTATAGTACCTGTACATACATGTACAACTGGCAATGTAGTATTCAAGATGCTTTTGCATGCCTGCCTATGGTATAAACTGAATATTCCTATAATTATATGTAGAATACTATTAAACAGAGGAACATACTTGTATAAAAGCATATTGTTGTCTAGGGTTATAAGACTGTAATTGTAATGTGTTTGTATTTATTATTTTGTTAACAAAGAAAACCACTGTCTACCTTGCATTTGATTATCACATTTAATAATCTGGTTTATTCCTGTCTCCATGTGTAAGTTCACAGTACAGTACTTCTATGCATAACTGTATACACTTTTGAGCTATATGCTTGTGTATTTATTTTGTTTTTTGTTTTTGATGCTGTTATTTGTTTTTATTATTACCAAACAGGGCCTCATGGAAGACCACCAAATCGGTGATATGTGCCACCCTGTATAAATATCAGAAATAAATAAAAAATTAAAAATGTAATTTGCTACATACTGGATACATACACTGTGATCTACTCTATACTAAGTCTCATATCTTTTTTATAGCGCTAGTTCAATATAGACGTGCATTCAGTACATACCTTTTACTACAGTGCTCCCAATGGAATACCTTCCATGCACTCATGCATATTTCATTATCATTTAAATTCAAGCAATATTCAAATTAATTCACTTGAACCTATTTCTAGTATGGTTAGAGTGAGCCTGCACTAGGTTTCAGGAATACTGCCAGAAGACCTTGCTTCTTCCCTAGCTATACATTTGCATGTCCTCTTTCATCAACAATTTGATAGACATACATACATTTTAACACATTAAATCTTATCTGCGTGTGATGTAATTTCTGCAACTATCTATTAAAGTTGACATATTAACTGGAAAATGCCTATTGACTGCTTAAAACTTAGAGAAACTTGGGAGCTCTAGTATGCATTAGTATGTTAGTCAGGCAAGTATGCACAAACTGCTGTGTTCTATACCTGGTCAAAGCATAAAACTGTAGAAGATGTATTTGTGTTTCTCTCCATTCAAGACGTGCATACAATATTTTCATACAAAGACGTGATTTATTTTGTATTCATGGTAAATTAATGATAATCCTTAAAAGTGAAGAAGAAAAAAATTGAAAAGGAAGATGTATGAAAATAGCTTCATCACTTTCATTTTAATGGAAAAAAATTGAAAACAATACTTTCATTCCATATTTGTAAAAAATAAAAAATAAAATAAAACTTTCATCTTTATTCATGCTCATTTCCTGGCAGCATGCAGAATTATTTAGTGAGATTTTATCTTTTAAATGAATGATATGCATCAAGAGTCTTATACATGGCTTCTTTGGGCAATGTCTTACATATTGACTCCAATCCAGGCGATTTGGTGGACACTGCAAAAGATGTGGGCATTATCAAAACTTCATTGACTGATTTCTTATCAATTCAAATAATTAACAAAAATTAAACATCCTAAAATAAAAGTCTCATGCATCTACATTTGTCTAATTTCCTGAGGAAAAAAAGTTAAGGGTGATACTAAATATCAATCTACCCTCCGGTTAAAAAATGAAAATTAATAATTCAAATATTGAAGGAAATGATCAATTTGGACATGATCTTAATTGAATGATTAGAATGAAATATTAGATCTCTCTCTCTCTCTCTCTCTCTCTCTCTCTCTCTCTCTCTCTCTCTACTTGTCTTCCCAAGTGTTGGTTCATTACTGTATGCCTCTTTGCTCAGCAATGAAAAAAGCCACCAATTGTTAATGCAGTGCTGGTGATATTGTGAGCAGCAAAAGAATAAATGAATTTAAAACCTGGTTCAGGTACCAAGCCATTACTTGCTTTAACTTTGTTTTAGAATGTTCATCATACAGTACAAAAAATCTCTTATGCAGCAAATAATGTGCTACAACCAGCCTCATAAACATCTTTCAGCACAAGCATACATGTAGTGCAGGGTTTCACAGAAACCTTTATTTCTTGTTCTGGGCCCCATTTCACAAAACTTGTCATCAGTGACAAATGACAGTTTTGGTTATAAGATACTGAAATCCTTGCTTCTGATTGGTTATCAGCAGATTTGTCACTGATTTTTGTAATTTGTCATTGAAAAAAAGACTTTGTGAAACGGGTCTCTGGTCTGTGAAATGAATTTTCAAGGTTTCCATGCACACTTGGCCTCTGTTCACATTTTGACATTTGGGGGACCAGTTTGACCAGGAGGGGGACCAGTTTGACGTAGGAGGGAAGGGGAAGGGGGCTCTGTGACCACTCTGCCTATGTCGGTGGTGAATCCTGCGCAGTGTGTTCACTTTCTTGACTCATCAATAGGTCCATCCCAAACTAAGTCCAACAGTTTATTTCTACCACAACAGAGTATGCTGGGCACAAGTATCACAAACAAACACTCACACTGGAAGAACCATGCCACTACTGAAGAAGCTAATCCCCTACACAACTATCACAATACAGATCTCTCCTTAATAAAGGGGTCTACATAGAGTGCTGATAAAGGAAGGTTTCAGTCGCTTAGAACCTCTCTTTCCTAGGTTTTCCTAGTCCAACAAGTATCAGCGTCTGCGGGACATAATCACCCAGCCTTGTCGTCAAAGATCCTCAGATTTGAGGAAAAGGCTATAACAACTATATCACAATGAATACACCTCTCCTGGTTGCCCCCTCTAAATTGAACAGATGGGACTGAGGATATCTCACCCTGTGTATCTCCACACCGTAGTAACGGACCAGGTTGGGATGACGGATGCCTTCAAGGTTCTTGATCTCATCCGCAATGTCTCGGATCACCTGATGGTCGTTCCTCTGGAATCGCATCTGTACAGACAAAGGGACAATGGCATGTAATAGGCAGATGAAGTATTATAGCACTCGAATGGACGTAAATTGCGGTCAACACACACACAGGCACATAGTTTGCAAGAATCTCCAGTCAATTGAAGGAGGCAGACTTAATCAGAAAAAGAAGAAGAAGAAGATAAAAGATGCAGTTTATAACTGTCTCAGAGCAAAACAGTCAGATCAAACAGAAATCAAAGACATCATGTTACGGGGAATATTTTACATTTTGATAAGTCTTCTGGTGTGGAGGAAAGTTGGCATTAATCTTGTTCGAATTATGTTGGATAAATACAGAATTGACAATTCAAACAAAGGAATTGTCTCTGAAGATGTTTAAAAAATGATTCGGTTGTAACCTTACTTTGACATTTGTTTGCCTCATACATGTACATTGAAAATGTTGCATGAAACAGTAATCTACAAGCCTAATTTAATCATTTTATTTTTTGACATATTACATTTTTTTTTTAATGTTCATAAATGCTGCTTATCTTGTTTTGGGCTGACTTTACATCATGTCATTGCATTATGGGTACCATTGCAGGAAAGAACGGAACACAAGTGCAGATGGGTAATTACCTCTTTGACTGCCAGTGTTTCACCGGTGTTCATATTGATGCAGGAGTACACCGTCGTTCCAAACTGACCCTCACCTTCAAAACAAGAAAGAAATTAGAAGGCAAGTCATTAGCCCATATGAATGGCATAGTCATATGAACTGTTAGCTCTACAACATCATCAAATTGTTCAATATCCCATGCAAAGACACTTTTTGAATAAAAACACTAAATATGTCATTTCCAATAACAGAATGTGTCCAGTTAGTAATTGTCAATTTGTCATGTACCCTTTGAGTGGCATATTAACTACCGGTAACATTGTTACATGACACATGTCTTGTATACAATCATAGAAAACATGTATGAAAGCTAATGTATTCATAAAATAATAATTTTCCTCTCTCTGATCCTCTTTAAATAAACGTACATGTATTTTAAAATTAACAAGATTTTGTTCATGTTTATTTTATACATTCTAGCTTTACACAAATGGTTTTAAAGGTAATACAAAGTTTTGGTATGGGTTCATGAATTTGGTTCAAATGAACATATTGGAAGCATATGCGATCCTATAATATTTAGTGATCGTTGTCGCGGTTGAAATCGAGTCTAAAGTTAGGAAATTGTAAATAATAAACTCTTTATGTTGTATAGCTCCCTCTCAAGGTCAATATATTAATTAAGCTATAAAACAATGTTTCCTGACTAAAATCGACCGATTAGCTATTTTCGTTTGGGAATTATATATCACAACTACATATTCTGAGATTTTCATGGTCGCAGCTACCATTGTATGGCCGTAGACGCTATTTGAAATTCATCAAAATTTACCGGGAGCACCGGTAAATTTGTATATCCAATTTTTCTCGAAAGCCAAAGTGTTTTAGGGGCTAAATTTTCTAGTGCTTATAATACATCCACAGGGGTATCCAATTATATTAAAATTGTAAGGAATCATTATCCACCCAATTTCAAAATTTCCCGAAACTTTGTATTACCTTTAAGGCATTAATCCTCATTACCAGGTCCCTCGGAGAGAGGACCTAAAGCCGTCGGCCGTCTGGTTGCTTACTTACAAGCATTTATGCTTTCTTAGCAGTCAGGTGAAATAACCACCACCATTCAATATACATAGACATCTGAGGTGATTGGTACACTTTTATAAAAAAATTAAAAAAATTAATGTTAGATTAAACAAGGGTGATGAGAAACTCACCAATCTTGAAACCTCTTTGCCACCTGAAGGTGACCTTCTTACAGTTGATATTGACCACCTCATGACTGGTGTGTTGATCACTAATCCTCCCTATCATCGACTCCTTCTGCAGCTTGTCGTTTCGCGCCTGCTCCAGACGCTCCAACGCCTGAACCTTATGGGAGCGTCTGTCCCGCCTCTGACCTGCGGGGCCCGTAGGGGTGCCGTTGTTCGCCCCGCGGGGAGCATAATCGGGGTCGCGGGAGACGGCACGAAAGACTTGGTTGGAGGGCATGGGAGAGGAGCAGCCGGGGTTGGGGCTGGCAACACGCTTGTCGTAGCGAGGAAAACCAGGATCTAAGGGTGGGGGTTAAAACTTGAGATTTTAGATCTTCAAAGAGGGGAATACAAAATACGGTGGCTGAATCACATATTGCTAATGCTATACCAAGAACTTGCCTCAGACTATTTCAAAACTTGGTATCAAACTATTATAGATGGTTTCAATTTCATATGTATTAAAATGGGTTCAATCTTGATTAAACTTGTGCCTAGTCTAATAACAGGTTACTAATTATTGTTACATTTAAAACTTATTGCATCATTCATTCTTTAGGGCTGTTCAGATACACATACATGCATTGTGTAGCAGTGGTGAAAGGCCTCAAGAACATCCACAACATAAATGTAAATGAACCAAAAGGTGTATTTTGGGAGGAACAAGGTACTGAGAAATAATACAAGATGAGGTCATTGGGTCATGGGGTCATGAGGTCATGAGGTCATGGGGGTCAGAGGAAGAACCACTCACCTAGCCTGTCCTCTGTTGGGCTTGTGTTTGACGACGTGAGGGATAAGAATCGCTCCACGCTGGGGATGCGTCTCAGATCTCCCATGCTCGTAGGTGAGGTGATGGACTGATCCGAGGAGGAGCTGCTACGGATGGACTTGCTGCTACGGGATCGCATCATCTTACCACCCAGGAAGTCAGGGGATCCCATACGATCTGAGATGGTTTAGAATGCAAAAGTATGTGGTTAGATGAGCAAGTGTGCGCTTGTAAAAATGACGCCTGACTGGAATGCTCCCCAGGGAGTGGATAATGTGCATACATTATGTGCGAGTAAGCCTGAATCCGATGACCGGGGTAATGATATATATCTGTGAAGCCCTTTGAGAGGGCCTGTGGGCCTTAAAAGTGCTATATATGAACAAACTATTATTATTATTATTATAGAAGGAAAAGTGTAAAAGAACATATTCCTCAACGATCATCCAAAATTGGAGCCCGTTTGGTAGATCTGCTACTTTGATCATCAAACAATAAATTTGAATTACAGTATAAAGCCAAGACTACCTGTTCATATTAAACATATTACAGGGTAACATGGTATTGTATCGCTACAATGAACAAATACTATGTTGATACACATATATATAGAAATAATATCAAAATGATCCCCCAAATCAAGTGTAAGTCTTGCGATTAATTGCAAATTACAACTCAGCTTTCTTGCAACGCCCCATTAGTAAGAGAGAGAGGGGGAAAGAATAACAGCTTAACAACTTAATTTAATTGTGAAAACTTTAATCATCCCAGGAAATTTAGGAGACTAGTGGGGCGTTGTAAGAAAGTTGAGTTGCAATCGATTGCGAATATCAAATGCAATTAATCACAACTTTCTTGCACCGCCACATAGTATACAGAGTAGAATACAAATAATATAGCAATAACAACCTTCAGCAAAATCGATCGAGGTCTAATTTGAAAACGTTTTTAGACCCACTCTCTCGCGGCCATAACGACAAGCTTACCAGGACTCTGTGGAGTTGTCTTGCCTATTACATGTTCAATACACTGCTTCATCAGACGCTGAAGATCCTGTGAAAAAGAAATATATATACATCCATTTAATGCCTTTTCCCTTATTTTTCTAAATGAAAAATAGGTACCAAATATCCTTGATCGAAATGTCCAAAAAGCTACAACATGAATGCATTCCTCTCACAATATTCAAATCTACTCCTTTTTGATGCTTTGAGAAAAAAAAAAAAAAATTTTACTGGATATTGTCAGTGTGTATACTTTCGAGTATCACACAAAACTAAAAGTCAACTATAAATGCTGTCACTTTTATATATATATTAAAGACATTTTTCATCATCATAGTTTTCATGGCAGCTATGTATTTAATGCAATGTATAAGATTGGCTCATTACCTGAAATTCTTCCTCTATAAGATGAGCAACATTGCGAGGTTCACAGGCAAGAATAAGAAACTCCAGTCCTTGGTTCGCCCATCTACATGATTTTGAGAACAAGGGAATTATTATATAAGAAATAAAATGAAAATCACATCCAACAAAGAAAATTTCTGCTGAAATTTGGACTGATGATAGAGTCATGATGAACTACCAAACATGGTGCCATCTTTTAAATATTATGTTATGATATGATATTTCTGTCCGTCTGTCTGCCTGTTTGGTAGTTTATATGTTTTTATATGGAAATCTGATCATGTACATGTACTCTCATGACATATCCAACATAATGTAAAGGCAGACACATTTGATAGAACATGTTTAAAATTTATTTAAACTGTGAAGTGTATTCATCATCAATACTGGCATATTCACATATTAAAAAATAAAAATCAAATTTAATACCAGTAAATGATTACAAATTAAATATGGGAGGAATTTCACAATATTACATGTAGACTTTTGCTCATATGATAGATGTTCACAATTTACATAGAGTCAACTAATGTAGAATAAAATTTGCCAAGTACAACTAGTGAAAGAGAGTCCCCTCCTGGCTTTTGTTGTTGTTTTTGTTGTTTTTTGGTGTTGTTAGCGTTTATTCTTTTTGAGAATATTTACGCCTTTCACTTTTTTTTCTATCTTCATCTTCATAAATCTCTAGTTTGTTATCATATTTCCTTTTCTTTTTCTTCTTTCCCTTCTTCTTTTTCCTTTTTAAATAGCTTAATCTCAGATCCACTGGTCCACGAAAACCCTCCACTGCATTTGACACCTTTGACGCCAGATCGGCGCTCAGTATTTATAATATTAATAATAATAGATCACATTTATAACGGGCCTAATACATTGTTTCTAGGCGCAGTGGTGCTGTTGTCCCAGCAGCCATTAAGTGAAGCAATGTCCTTACACGAAATAAAGCCGGGACAACAGCACCACAAGTACACAATTACAGTATGTTACGCTATGTTACGTTACAAAATCAAAATTACAGTTTGTTACAAATAAATCAATAAATCAACTTAATCTAACCATTTAATTTATACCATACCTAGGTCTTCGTCCCTTTCCTCGTTCCCACTTGTTGAGGGCAAAGTTCATCCACTGCTGGGCCAGCTTGAGAATGGACTCTCCTAGACCCCGTTTGTTGGATAGCAGCCGGCTCACCTCCTTGTGGTACTGTAAGCATTAAAGGCATCGTTTAACAAAGTTAAATCTGAGATGCATGGCCCTACGTGTTATCAGTGTCTGTGATATGGTGTAATATTGAAGCCCTAAAAAAATTGCGCTCCAAAATTATCCTGAAGTGTCTCAATAAAGTAAAAATCTTTGAGTGACCGGTTTTACCATACCGTACTTATTTTCCCCAATAGACTGTAGTGTTATAAAAAACTGTTATCTTGATAATCAGACAGGCGATTGGCTTGCAAATTTCATGGGATTCCTGACTGACATGAGCTAAATCCAGGATTTTGTTTCAGAATCTGAGGCAATGTTACCGAGTCACTTTAATCGATCAAAGAGGTTGAAAGATATCACAATTATTTGAACAGATCTCTCGAACACTTAAATAGACAATAAACCAATGGAGGGAAATATCAAACGAAAGAAGAAAAAACAATTCAAACATGATGGATTGAAAGGGTTACCAGCCATATGATTCCTTTCTTTTATCTCACTTGTATCGTATTTTAGTTTTTCTTTTAAATTGTAAATGTTTCCTTATATACGGTTTTTTGTTCTTTTAATTTACAGATATAAAAAAAGACAAACAAACAAACAAAGGGGGGGGGAAGTGATGGTAAAGGAAAAGCAACAAGAAAATTTACAAAAAGAGGAACAGAATGATGATGAAATAAGAAGAAAAGAAAAAACAAAGAGGAACCAACTAGAGAAAGAGAGATCGAGGATGGAAGGTAGAAATTCAGGGTAGATAGAAACAGACAAAGGAGAAAGAAAACAAAATTTGCACAAATCATCAAGTCAACTCTTGAAAAATTAAGAGCATTGTTAACATTTTTACATAAACAAATAACTGAGTATTTTTTCAACAATTATTTTAATAAAATATTTGAAGCAAAACAGGTAAAATACTAACAAAAATAAACGATAAGAGCGTTTCTTTTCTTTACCTCAAATCCGACCGAGAAGCACTGGCACATTCCGTCCCTGGAATACTTGAGGATGTTGTTCCTCTCCATCTCCTCTACGTCAACCATGGAATCTAAGATGAGATTCTCTTCAACCTGACAGATGGCGGCCACTAAGGTTTCACAGAGGGTAAGTGCATTATCCTGGGTAGGAAAATAGAATTAAGATATGGTGTGAACATAGCTATGTTGTAAATCCAAAGGGTGAGGGCATTATCCTTGATAGGCAAATAGAATTAACTGTCATGTTAACACAACTATGTTGTTAAAACATAAGGAGAGGGCCTTATCCTGGGTAGGCGAATAGAATTAAGATATGGTGTGGACACAGCTATTTAGTTAAGACATACATGTAGAATGAGGACTTATCTTGGGTAGGCAAATATAATTAACTGTGGTGTGAACACATCTATCATATTAGGGCACAGTGGGAGAGCAGAACACATTGGTGTTGTTTTCACCAAGGGTCAATGCATTATCCTGGGTAGGCGAATAGAATTAAGATATGGTGTGGACACAGCTAAGTTGTTAAGACATAGGGTAAGTGCGTTATCCTGGGTAGGCAAATAGAATTAAGATATGGTGTTAACACAGCTATGTTGTTAAGACATAGGGCCAGGGCATTATCCTAAATAATAAAATGCTGTATATGCACGTACCTTAAGTTCCCCGAGAGCCTCAGCAATGGTGTTATGGCTGGACGTCTGTTCATTGATCAGAGTGACCGTACTGCCCATGGCTCTTTGGAATGCCTTACGTTGCGTGGTCAACTGTGATGAATGGTTCACAACTAGAAGGATACTTTCCACCTAAATCAACAAAAACAAACAAACAACAGACTTTGACAATCGGAACCTACAGATTGCAGACAGGGCTTGACACTACCAGGAACCAGGGACACATGGGCACCCAAAAATCTAAGTCCGGACCACAACATTTTGAAGTTTTTATGTAGGGCTCAGGTGAAAATATGAATGGTTCATTGAGTCATAAATCATAGATAGGATATTCTTTATTCTCTAGATGCATCTAATAAGGTGCCTAGAGACACGCTATAGCACTCTACAAACTTCTCAATTGGGTTAGACATGATGAGCAAAACAAACCTGTATGTCTGAGGTAGCAATGGTTGTCTCGATGTTGGGGTTGACGGACGTCGTGTCTCCACCCCACTTTGACTCCGCCTCTCTCTCCTCGTCCTTCACCAGCAGGAGATAGCCATCACTGGCATCCGGAGAGCTAGGGTCGGAGGTCGACAGGAAGTCCTCTCGTCCGCAGAGGTCGTTGAGGAGATGGAGAATCTGAGGAGTGTTCTGGTGAAGGTGCTGAGGCACAAAGACTTGGTAGCCGGGGAAACTGGTCAGGAGGACCTGTTAAGAAAAATTTGGTTTACTTTTTTAAGTGTAGTGGTGGTTATTTTACCTGGTTATTATAAGGAAGCATAAATGCTGGTTAGTAAGCAACCAGAGGAACATCGGCTTTAACTCCTCTCCGAGAGACCTGGTAATGAGGATTAATGGCTTACCACTAGCTCATCGCCTTGGTTTCGAACCCGGGTCGCCGGATTACAAGACCACTGCTTTACCAACTGAGCTATCGCGCCTCCTCGCATTCTATAATGTACTCATATGAATACATTTATATTTACGATAGATGATGATGCACCACTTATGTTTATAACTACATTCTCAAATGTACTCATACAAATACATTTAAACTTAGGAAGATCCATCTAAATGGAAGCTCAAGGCACCTAACTAATAAAACCCTGGCTTCAGCCATGCCTCCCCGAGTCAATGAAAACATTCAATGAATTTCTTTGCAGAAGGTATCTATTAACTACACCTGGGTTGAGAGCAGCAACTGTAAGTTAATGTCAAAATACTGCTGCACGTATTGTCACACTTTCTTCTCGTAGAACCCACATCACCCCCATTCTCAAAACTCTTCACTGGCTCCCGGTATGTGACCGAATTATTTTTAAGTTGTTGTTGCTAGTTTTCCATTCCTTGTATGACTCTGCTCCTTCCTACAATATCAAGTTGATTGTTAAGTATAAGCCTACAAGACATCTTCGTTCATCTCAATCCTCCTTATTAGTTGTCCCTAAGACGCGCAGTTCCTGGGGGGATAGAGCATTTTCTCATTCTGGTCCGTCCCTTTGGAATAAGCTGCCACTTAGTATTCGTAATTTAACTACCCTTCATGCCTTCAAAGTTGCTCTAAAAACCCATCTCTTTCTAAACAGTGCTATCTAATCATGTCAATGTAGCGTAATAATTTGTGTTGTTTTAGTTTACTTTATTTTAGTTAAGAAGTTATATTTTTGTGATAGTAATACATGTATGTACAGCGCCATGAGCGTCAGAGCCTGGCGGATACCGGCGCTATATAAATATCCATATTATTATTATTATTATTATTAGTGCTCCTGCCAGGACATGGAACAGCAATGTATGAAGGATAAACAAATACGTTTATTTTTTTCTGTTACATATGATATCTTATTTTCTTAAAGGGATGGCCTGTTTAATACATGGTTTATTTCCCTTTTTGGTCACTGCCTTTTTTATCTGTTGATCTCTTGAGGAGAAATAAATGAAACTGCTACTACTACTACGTTATCTTCTACGACAAGAGTTAGTCTGAACATGCCTAACATTTTTTTACCTTGACATGACTAGAAAGCTTGAGGTTGTTCATCAAGTCTCCCAGCGAAGTGTTCAGAGTGAACTCAGATGCTATCTCTAAATCCTGCAGGGATAGAGAACCCAGAGAATGGTGAAGAGTTAAAAGTAACATTTAAATATAAATTGTCATGATTTTGTTGTAACTCTAGAAAAATCTGAGAGTTTTCAAGAAAGTTTCATCCCAAAGTATCTAGGTATTTTCATTAAACAATAAAGGGAGCATGCATGTAACTCAATATAACATTATATTTAGGAGCCTTGTACCAAGCATCTGTTAATGTACGAGTCCACTTGCAACAAACTTGCCTCTTGTACACACATGCAAACTAGTCATCTATTAGATCTCAATGTATCATATCGTGCCTGTGAAAAAACATTTGACATAAACAGAACATTGTGTACTGAACAAACATCAACATAAGCATGTGATTTATTGAATAAAGAAAAGATTTATAATTTGTGTATTTATTATAAGTTTTGGCTAGTGATCTTTAGTCAGACAATGGTGCGCTTAGAAACACCTGTATTAAGAGCCTAATAAATGTTGTGTATTATTATTATTATTATTATATTATACAAATAATGAATGGTTATGAGTTCAATAGTGCGAATATGTTCATGAGTTGAAAGATTAACATTCTATTCAACGAGGCGTCAGCCGAGTTGAATAGAATTAACGTTAATCTTTCAACGAATGAAAATATTTGCACTATTAAACGAATGAAAAACATTCATTATTTGTTTTATACAACATCGAAGAAGACCTAATAGAACGTTAATCAACAAATTATGCTTTACTCCTTATAAAGATAAATTACAGTTCGAGTCAAGCCTTCTCAATTACATGCAGATTGCCTTCGTGTCAGATACACGCAGGGATACGCGCGCGCACATGCAGCAGAGAGGTACGCAGTCTGCATATAACCAAAAATGCACGGCGCATATAACCAAAAATGCACGACCGTGCAATATACCATCTATTGAATATCATGTGACCAACAATCGTCCAATCAAATGACAAGGATCCACGTAGGTGTTGTATAAACAACAATATTTTGGGACGCTGTTTCATAAAACATGTTATCAATAACAAGATAAAATAATTGTTAGATGCAACCAAAACCTAAAAATTTGATTGGCTATGAGCAAATTTGTCTTGGATCTGTGGCAGAACTATTAGTAACAAGTTTCACGAAACAAGGCCCTGATCAGCTCAGATATAAACACACGATAACCCATCACACACAAAAATCTGAACGTGTTCTAACCTTGGTCAACATCTTAGCGAAGCCTAGGGCCTTGGCAGCTCTGTCACGCACCTCATGGAAGAGTTCCCTGAACTTACGACAGGACCCAGTGATGATACGTCTGAAAATTGTTTCAGAAAAACAAGATTGGTAAAGTCATGAATTTTAGAGAGAGGGTAGAGCTGTAAGGATGCATTGTTACAATAGATAACACAGGCATTTTATCCATTACATTCAAATCCTGATCATAACGTCTCAAATAATCTAAAATCAGCCTCAAGGACTTTGTTTTGTTTCTCCTTTTTTTTTTTTTTTTGTATACCATATTATATTAAAGTAATTAAGTTTGCCATATATCAACCCTCCTATGTTATGAAATCCTAAGTATCTAATTAATCCTGTTTTTAGTTAACAATGGGGGCAAACAAAACATTGAACTGAAAGCTTAATACACAGGTATATGTATCTAGTTAAACCATTTACCATATAATTTGTTTGAAATTGGTGCTTTGGTCTAACCCAAAGCATTAGAGAACAAATTGAAAATTTCTCCATCAGTCCCACCCCATACATATGAAAGTTAGTTAATAATTGTTCTCTTGGTCCCATGCCATGCATATTTAAGTTATTTAATTATTGTTTCCTCAGTCCCACCTAATAGCTATGAAAGTCAATTTATAAATTTTCCCTTGGTCCCATGCCATGTATATTTAAGTTATTCCATTATTGTTTCCTCAGTCCCACTCCATACCTATGAAAGTTAGCAAATCATTTTTCCCTGGGTCCCACCCATGCATATTTAAGTTTGTTTGTTGTTGTGACTCACTTGATTGCTCCACCACCTGAATGGCTATCCTGTAGATGAGCGCACTCATCATCCACCCTCTGTTCAAGGTACTCCGCTGTAGAATGCAGCAGGTTACTCGCCATGATACTGTGCCGGGAGGTTTGGAAAGAAGGAGAGATTATTAACCCATTAGCAACTAGAGATTTTGTAAAAGTGGCCTATTACTCACTGGATGTTGCAATATTGCTCTCATTTTGACATTGTTCTAAACAATATGAAACATATATATATATCCCCCCAAGAAAGATTACTGAGTCAGAGTCCTTTTCAGGACTCCTCAACACTCTCTCACTCTCTCTTTCTCACATGGTGCACCCGCAAATCTACTGTATAATATGAAACATGCATTATTTTTCTATGCAGAATCCTACTGTAGATATCGTAAGGATTATGCACGTATAACATTATCATGGTAGACCCCATAGAACAGATACTACAGCGCGTTGAAAATGGACGGAAACAGACGGGCGGTTTCTGGCGGTTTAGTGAGTAAAAGGAGGGGCGGTTTCGAGCGGTTTAGTTGCTATAGGGTTAAAATTGCTGTTTGTAAGTGGACAGGCCTAATACTGCAGTCACGCTACCAAACTGACTCCATACTGGTAATTCACTGTTTTGAGGTAATGAATAATTTAGTTTATTCTGTTGGCCGTCTGGTGTCAATCTAACAAATGTGACTGAGGTTGACACTTTGTAAATGTATCTATGGGGGGGATCACATTTGAACTTGAGTATTTAAGAAGAAGAAAAAGGGTACAACCATTAGATAAATGGTAATAAGTTAGAAAAGGAAAGCACCTTCCCATTGGGGGAAAGAAAAAAGGTAAAATGTTTAATACACACAAAACACTGTGCAAGATTAAATTTCTTTGTCAAATAAGGATCATGTATCCTAATATCTGAAGGACATTGAATAATTAACCATATGACTCCCACACAAATTTCAGATGGAATACCCACATGGTGTAAAATAAATCCAGTACATAATCTTTCTTTGACCCTGAAAAAATGGTCTGTATTAATGAGTAAAACAACCGACCATTAATTCATATGTCCACAAAATGTTGAAGTTTATAGGATTGTATTCTCGAAAGCGAACTAACTTTAGTTCATAGTTTACTCCACCAACTAAGTATGGAATGCCAAGTGTCCATATGAATATGTTTTGTAATAATTTAATCTGTCACTAAATTAAAATTTAATGTTTTCATTAAAGAATATTTTGTAATAACATTGTTAATGAACATTAATTACAATAATATAACTCTGAGATAATTATGTTATCATGGTAACTTAGGGACATATCAAATTATTCAAAGGTATATTCATAATATGTTATAGACACTTGGCAATTCCATACTTAGTCAGAGAATTAAACCATGGACTAAAGTTCGTCCGCTTTCGAGAATACCATCCATAGAGTCTTACCAGAATCTCTTGCCCGCCTGAGCCTCTCCTCCCCGTATACAGGGGCACATCTCCTTGGCAAACGCCCATTCTTCTTCCAGGACGTTCTTGAGGCTCACTGAAGCCTGGGGGAGTTTCTGTAGCATCAGCATGCGACTATGGACGTACTCAAAGTAGACCTACGATACCAAAGGCAACATATTCATAAGTGACATGAAACTCCCATTAGAAACAAGATTCCAGGAAATGTACATAGTTAACCTTGATAGTAATTGAAGACACAAGTCACTGACACATTTTTTAAATTAATGAAATGATTAAAATGACTTGAATGATTGCGCAACCTGAACTGATCTAAAGTAGGCATACTGTATGGGGCGTTGCAAGAAAGTTGCAATCAATTGCAAATCCCCAAATCAAGCGTAAGTCTTGCAATCAATTGCAAATTTGCAATTGATCGCAACTCAACTTTCTTGCAACACTCCATTAGTAAACGAGAGAGAGAGGAGGAGAATAAAAGCTACAGGGCTGAAATTAATCCAAGGCCATGGCCGTGGATGCCCCTTCAATTGGCCTCAATGCCCCTCTCATTGGCTTTGGAGATTTTTTGTGCCCTTTCCAATTCTTCCTATTTGTGCTGTAATATAGGAATGTGCCCTACAGAAAAGTGGCCTTGCCCTAAAAATATTGAAATATAAGGCCTGAAGCTAGATATAATTTAATTTTTAAAACTTTAATCCTAACAAAATCCTAGTAAATTTAGGAGACTAGTGGGGCATTGCAAGAAAGTTGAGTTGCAATCGATTGCAAATATTAATCGCAAATTTCTAGCGACGCCCCATCAGTCTCTTTATCTCGAACACTAACCTGTAGCATTTCTTGGAGATCGTTTTCGTAGTCATCAATATCGTTGTCTACATGCTCCTGTGCCCTGACGTCACCCAGTGTTACAGCACTCACCATGTCATGGTAATACTGCTTCACGTGTGTGCAGGCACCAATCACTTCCTTGTATTCACGGATAAGCTGTGGAGGGAGGTCATAGGTGAAATACTAAAACTATTACTTATATCAACATATAATACTTTGTTATTCCAAGCTCATTTTTCCTAATTGAGGTGTCATATGAAAGGGCAGAAAATGAACTTTCTAGAAATGTGATTTCCTCTTTGAAATTCAGATATCGTCCGCCAAAATGACTTTTTGGTTCCCTTTCTTTAAATTAATTTTAATCACTCATGCGTGAAATATGCATCATATGAGTTGCATCAAATGAAAGAGGAGGATCAAAGCTTTACAAATACATGTATGTATCATTTATTAATTATAATTCTGATGAAGTTTTGATAAGACATAGACAATTCTCGGTTTCATTTTTTCTGGGACGCACTGTATAAGAGCGGAATGTTATTATTATTACAAACATCAAATGAAGAAATGTTCTACATACCTGTTGTATACTGTGTCTTGAGGGATCTGCTTCTGGTTTGTGCTCTAGTCTAAACCTCAGACACTCATGCATAACATCCAGAGGAATGCGCACTAGGAACAAATATGCTGGCCTATTCATACAAAAAATAACAATAATGAAAGTGATGTTTTTTATATTACGCATGAAACAACATTGACTGATTTCAACAATCTTGGTAGATCGTAGTTCTTAAAGCTTATCAGTACTAGTTTACAGGAGGGATTAGACCACCCTGCAAGGTTACTGGATAGGTGGTTATCTCATCAACTCAGCTCTCAGTTAACATAAGAGAAAGAGGATCATGGGGGACCAATGGTCACCGATTAGGCATTGTTTAATATAGAAAGGGCGCAAGTAGCTACAAGTAGTGCAGTGGGCCTTTAACCCACAGATTGTTAAATGATGAGTTATATCATCGAATCAGGTATAATTTATGGTGTTTTTGGTATCAAGGTCAAACAAAATAGGATGGTAACTAAAAGATAGATATTTCATACATGTTAAAGATAAAATAGAATTTGTCATCATTCCTAAGACAAATGTCTAGTAGGTATCTTGTATGTTATAAATGTTGGTAATCCTAAATTTGATATCTTGGTTGCCAATTTAAACAACATAATACATACACGTATCATGGTGCTCAACCGGTTTCAGTCATCGGGCCCCGGTTCAAGGGAAAAAACGTTACGACTTGGGCCTGTATCAAATCCTATTCAACTCACATGAAAGATGGGAGACTCATATCCTGAAACTCTTTGCTCCAAGCCCCATGGCTCTGTAGCTGCGTGCCGTGGGTCTGCTCTGTGGATGGGCTGGGTGATTCAAAGAACTGAGGAGTACCGGGAAGCTTCAAGGTCAGGTCAATGTCACTCTGCAAGGAGTACCACATAGGGCATTTCTTGAAATACATTTACAGAATTAAAATTTCCATTCAACTTCCTTAATCCTAACCATGCCAATTAGTTTTTACAAACATGTCTCAAAGATAACATGGTCCATGAATTTGATCAGAGTGTCTAGTTTCATTCTCCATCTTCAATAAAACATCATTTCAGGATCTATATCTATGAACCTACCTGTATCTTTAATTTCAAGAACAAAAGGCAACCTTTTCTGTATTATATGCAATACCAAAATTTGACCTATTTAAACTGTCCGTCGCTAACTGGCTATGACAACATTCTTTGTTGACGTTACATGTTTGTCGTTTAACATCATATTTATAAAGTCAATCAAGGAAAATTGAAAGACTAATTTTTAAAAAAGCTACAACTAAATCACTGTGCTACCGTATACAGTAAGTCACAATATCTGTAAGACTTACCCCTGTTGATATTCTCCTACAGTCCTGAGTGTTATCTGTAGACTTTTCCAGAGCAAGCCGTATCTTCCTCATCGTATGACCCAGCATCTTATCCAGTCTCTTGGTCATCTTCCTCAAGCCCTGGTGCTTCAGACTGCGGTCAACAAATGGTCTGTAGATTGACGTTGACGAGTCGTAGTCAAAGCTGAAGTGGCACTCACTGAAGATCCTGTTTGTGCGCGGAGACTCATCAGTACGAGGGCTCCTGTACTGGGGTGTGCTTGTCAATGCTGGTTGTTCTGTTCCCTCAAGGTTTGGGGTTGAATCATCAAATTCGTTCTGGGAAATATCAAAGGTAACAGAGCGAGTTCTATGGAGCATAGGATTTGAGGATTGAGTAGATGAAAGACTAACTGATCTTGATCCAAAGGACACCTCAGAGCAGTAATCGCCATCGCGATTGGGAGGATAGTCATCATCTTGACTACCTTTGGGAGGAAATGGTGTTTGATCGTCTTCTACGTGGTCTTCTGGGATGGAGTTTGGCAGTTGAGGGCAGGAGGAGTCTTTGCGATCGTGAGACATATCTCGCGAGTCCATGCGGTCATGTGACATATCCCTAGAGTCCAAAGCATCATGGGACATATCACGTGACAAGGAGGTTGACTGAGTGTCACATGATGCCCCCTGAACCATATCCTGTGAGTTGGACTGCACACAATCCCAGTGACCTAAGGCTCCCAGCATAGGTCTCCTGGCAGTAGGCCTGACCATCGGCTTCACCTCATCATCCATTTCACTTTCAATACATGATTCAGACTGGAAAGGGTTTTCCACACAATACCCAGGGAGATCCAGATATGGCCACCACAAACCCTCAAGGTCTACGACACCCAAAATCTGAGAAGTCAGTTCAAATTTGTGACTGATGTCATTTGTAATATTCATCCATAAGCACAATGTCTCCAACCTCTTGGTGAACTCTGGTGTGCTGAGCTCTTGGCAGTCATTCTGCAGTGCCTTGCTGTTTGGGTAAAGAAGTTGCACCTGTTCCAAATCTTCAAGCAGGGCATGAACCTTGTACCATGCCTCACTGGTGTCTGTTATGTATGCATTAAGGGCAGCACTGAGGGGCATACAGAATCCGTTGTCCGACACACTTGGATGTCTCCGTTGAACGGGGTTGGAGTTACAACAAGTATCGCATGCATTCCCATTCATTTGGGAAGTTTCAACAGAATCCCCGTGAGAGCTTGAGCCCGAGGAACTGCTGGACCTTCCACCTGCAAACTTTGCAAGATTTCTTTGCACATTTTTGAAAGACGATCGTTTTCTATCAAGTGAACATGTAGACTTGATGCTCTTGCCTTCCATCATACTTTGGTACTTGAATTTCATGATTTCGTCAAAGACTTCTGCAACTTTCTTGCGGGCATTGATGAGGTGTAGATCCTGGTCTGTGATGCTGAGTTCATTATGGTAGGCGGTGAGCTCCAGCCACAGTATCTCATTCCACTGCATCTGGAAGACGTCCTGAGTCATTCCGTCCTGTCTGCGAATCCTCTGCGTGATCTCCTGGCTATTTTCCTTCTTGGCGCTCCCCATGCGTATAAGAGCAGAGAAGGTACGGTGGAAATCAACCCTCTCTGGTGCATACTGTAGCTTTGACGATGTGGACGTTTTCTTATGCCTGCTTCTTGGAGAATGCGGGGGACTCACCTGCTGGGACTTGACGCTACGGAAACACGTCGAGGAGTCAATCTTGAGGTTGGGGGATGGCAGCGAGTCAAACGGACGAAAGACATGAGTAGGAGTAAGGGGCACGTGTAACTCCGATCCATCATACGTGATGGCTTTCTGTTTAAACTCACGTTCACTAGTCCTGTCAAGGTGTATACTTCTCATCTTCCGCTGATGAAGCTTTTGCTTGGTATTCTGTGCAGACTGTCCAAAGTCTGCAGAGTCCATCTTTTTGGCAAGAGATCTTTTGGCCTGATTCTGGGTTTTTTCCTTCTTGGGCTCTTTCTTAGGAGTACCCTGCAGCACCAGCCGGGGTGGTTTCCCGCCCTTTCCACTGCTCCCCTTGTTAGTCTGCTTCCTCTCGCTTCGCATCTGACGAGGTGGGGTGCTACCATAGAGATACTCATAAGATCCTGGATTATCTCCTGGATTATCTTCTGGATCAAAGCTTCCATCTCCATCTTGAGAGAGTTTCTTGTAACCACTCGGTTCAAGGAATTCTTCTGACGAAGCCTTACCAGCTGCTGTTGCTGAGCTGGAGTTGTTTAGAGAATCCACTTGGCCACCTCCTTGACCTTGGTCTGACCTGTACAAAGAGATTAAATTTGAAGAGACTAAGATAAATTTTATGTGAGATCAAATTGTTCGAATTCAACTGGGCCCATTTCATCTGTTGAAGATAGATAAAATAAAACATTTTGTATAAAAAAAATTGTCGAACATTGTACTCTTGAAATATTCGATTCTAAAATGGCTTGATGTCAAATCTCTAGACATGTACATATAATCTTGCCTGCACAATAGCATAGATATTTGCCAGTAAGTTGGTCATAATTTAATAATACAATTAATCAACACTTTTTCATATTAAAAAAAGATTATTACACGCCAAAAGACAAAAAGAAAATGTAGCAAAGAAATAAGGCACTAGTGTAACTTTCATTACCATTTTTGACCCGTAACTCTGGCATGGAGATAGCCTACTAAAACATACCAAAACTCAACTAAATCTTCATCAATTGTTCAAATAATGGTCTTGATATAAAGTTGTTCTATATTTCTTACCCCTGTCAATGTCAATTTTTTGTCTTTTTTGGAGTATTTTTCCTAAAAACAAAGACAATATAATATTTACTTTCCCACAAGTTTCACGGCAAACCGCTACACAATTACAATACAATTGCATAGAGTAAAGGAGGGGGTTTTCGGCCACTTAAGACAAAATCCTATTTTTTGGACTCTTTACTTCCTATTTATTATCATTTCTTGTTCAAATCATGAAGCAAATATTATTATTATTTAAACAAAAAAAGAATCCCAGAAAAAAAATCACGAATTGCCATGACAATATTCATTTCAATTTTCACTGTTTTGGAGCCACTTATCGACCTAGCGATTCAGTTTACGACCGCATGTACAAAGTCAATAGGAAGCGCGCGCTGTGCGTTTCCGCGCTGATCTATAGCACAAGCGGGCGGAGCAGGTATCCCACGCCGAAGCTCCCCGGTGCTCGCCTGGTCGAAGACTAGCACTGCAGTGATCGGAAGTTGGAATCTGAATTAGACAGACATATCGTGCGTGCGTTGCGGGGTCCGGCTGCATTGATTTAATACATGCGATGAGATACTTTTGAGCTTGCGACTAACACAAAATCGGGCTCTAAATCTGAAAAATACTTGAAATTAGGCTTGAGTCGGTACGGTCGATCACACCGGGACCCGACCGTTGCCGTCGGGTCCCGGTTTCGTTTTTTGAGAACCGACGCTCCGAAAAAAATAACGAAATATGTAAGAAATTGCAGTTTTGCACACCACTAAAATCAATCCACCTTAAAACTTAAGTATTTAATTGTTACCAATCATATTCTAGCTCATCCTGAATCAATCCGAACTGCTGATATAAATATGGGTTGCTAGGCAGTTCGCCCCATGGGGTAATGGGTTGTTGTTGCCAGCTGCTAGCTAGCTACTGTACTGGCCGGGTCTCTCGGCAGGATTAATAAATCAGGTTGAAAGAAACATTAATGTTTGAATAATAAAACGGCTTTCTAAAAAGTACTTCTTTACAACATACCGATCGAATAATTTTTAAAAGACAAAATATATATTTTTTCTCAAGTTGATTTTGAACACTGCATGCTCCTTTTAAAAGCTGAAAATTACTTGGTAATCACAAGAAGTTTCGATACGGATAGCTGTTGCAAGGCAAGTTCAGACTAGTCTCGGAAAAATGCGCAGTGCTCCTCGCGATCGTTAGCTGTAATGCGTGCCAGAACGAACCCAAACAAAGACGTGATCGTAATGAGAAAAAAATCATTAAAAACTACGAGAGCACAATTGGAAAGACAACTACTCAAAATTATCGTAAGCAGATACATAACTTGGAGGAAGAAAACAGTAGTTGTCCAAGAAAAGCCACATAAATAGTGATATTTAAGGAGTTACTATAGGTACAATCATTATCGGAAGGGCCTGCTGCAATATCCAAATTACACGTGTTCAAATTGAACACGAGGCTATACGAGGCAAATACCGCCCTCTACGGTAAAAAGCAGTATAACAAAGGATTCAAGTATTTGCAGCAGACCCCTTGCGATAAAAATGTACCCAGTTACTCCTCTATTATCACAATTTTTGTGGCATTTCTTGGGCGATTATTGAATTCTTTGTCCAAGTTATCTATCTGATTATGGTAATTTTGAGCAGTAGTTGTCTTTCCAATTGTGCTCTCGTAGTTTTTAATGATTTTTTTCTCGTTACGATCACGTCTTTGTTTGGGTTCGTTCTGGCACGCATTACAGCTAATTACGAGGAGCACTGCGCATTTTTCCGAGACTAGTCTGAACTTGCCTTGCAGCAGCTATCCGTATCGAAACTCTTGATTACCAAGTAATTTTCAGCTTTAAAAAAAAAGCATGCAATGTTTAAAATAAGAGATAAATATTTATTTTGTCTTTAAAATATTATATGATTTTAGAAAGCCGTTTTATTATTCTAACATTCACATTTTTTGACCAGATTTATTCAACCTGCATAAATCAAAATGGCGGCTCGAATGTTGTCTTTCTATTTCTGCCCCAGTTTTTTTACTTTTAGAGGCACGAAAATGGCACTAAACATCGCCAATCATGGATGAAAATAATGTCAAATGGAAGAATATACCGATCTGAGCCGAGGTATGCATGTGTTGATTTATTTGATTGATAAAAAGGTCACTTTTAAGGGACATACTGATGATATGCGATTTTTATAGAGGCAAGTGACAAATCCTGCGAGCTGATTTCGGGACACCGGGTCCCGATCGGTACAAGGCCGTCGGGACCCGGTTTATGAAAATCCTGACATGACTCAGGCCTACCTACGGTACTTGAAATAAAGCTCATTTTATGGTACCCATATTTCTTACATACACGCATAAGATACTCAATTTTTCATATTTGGGTAGCGGGACCGCCGATTACATCGCTAAAATGTGATATTTTAGGATATATTTTCCATTGCAAATGTGGTTCTTCAGTGACTCTGGCATGGTATGGTATGTGTGGGATATGTGATATGCTATTATGCGATGTATTTTAAAGGGATTTTACCATGCATCCAACGGATCGGCCGAAAACTGAAGCTGGTCGTTTACCCCCTCCTTTACTCTACCTTACTGTACGCAAGGGCCAGGGTGCGCGCGAGCGTGCGTAAAGTCAATTAATACAGTCGATAACTTCATGCACGCTTGCGCAGCAGCATCCTTGCCCTTCGTTGGTACAGTACGGTATGCAATTGTATTGTAATTGTGCAGCGATTTGCTGAGAAACCTGTGAGAAAGTGAATATTATAATGTAGGTATGTTACAATGTGTGTGCTTTCGCCAAGAAGGTTTCTGCCATGGGACTGTTATGCACTATTGGAGACCAATTTGGATAGCCTACGTAAATGTGATCTTTGATGGGCTGATTAGATTTTTGTTTCATGATTTCTATTGGATGAGAAGAATGACATTGTTATCTTTCATTTCATACTAAACTTTTTATGATTTATGTTTTCGGCGGTTTGTTTTGCTGCACTGTTTCACAAGAGCCGTGTTTAGTGCCATTCTGTACCCTGATCCTACCTACAGGATTTGAAAAAAAGTATCTAGACCGATTGGTTAACATGTGAATTTGCTTTTGGTGAAATTTCAGCAAAATCTAACGATTAGAAATATGTTTTTTTGGATGAGGAATGTGAAAATGTCATTCAAAAAAGACGGCCCGATTAGCGTTTTTTGTGTATTTACATACATTTTGGGGTAATTTTATGTCATGAAATAGAATCTTTCGGTCACATTTGAGATCACAACTTTTGGTTTAAAAACAAAGGAAAACAAAGCAATTAAATACATGAGTCATGATTTCCGGGCGTTTAAAATTGGCATAACTTTCTTATTACTGGGGCTATTATGATGAATGAGGCATCAAATAAAAGGTCTTATCAAGCTCTGTCGAATGGCATAAAGCAGGAGCTTGAATTCTGAGATTTAATTTTTTTGTAACATCCCTATAGACTATAATGTCTTCGTTTTTAGGAAAAATACTCCAAAAAAGATAAGAAAATTGACACGAAAGGGATTAGAAATATAACGACTTAATTATATCATGACCATTATTTAACAATTTATGAAGATTTAGTTGAGTTTTGGTATGTTTTAGTATCTCCACGCCGGAGTTAGGGGTCAAAATATGGATAAGAAAGTACACTAGCGCCCAATATATGGCTCAGCTTAGCCAGCGCCACTCCACTTGCTACCCGCGACCGCGCCCGGTGTGGCCGACATCTTTGAGGCCGCTCAGCTCCGTCTCTGCATTCTGAAGATTTTCGTTTGACATTTGATGATTTGGTACACTGATTGAGCTCGATCTAAACCATAATCTGAATTTTGTTATCACGAACACATTGCTAAAATGTCATTTTGACAAAATACAATCACCATATTCACGCAATATGCTTAAGACAAACAAAATTCCTACTTACATTTCGTCGTCAAATGAAAAAATTCCGGAAGAACTCTCTGCCATCTTGTCAGGATAACATGATAGTTATGGTAAGCCGATTGTGCAATCATTGAAATAAATATTAAAGCTTACCATAATTCCAAAACAAAATCGATAGTCTCTTTCCCGTTTTCTTTTCATTTACATTGCCTTATTGAATCACATTTTTACTCTTTAACAACAAACCATAGGCTTTTTTTATGTAGTTTGGGGAGAGAAGGTGGGAGTTGTTGCTTTATATGCAATTTGTATGTGGGGACACGTTAACAATAGGAGTGAGAAAAAGTTGAGTATATATTTATGGGGAATCTATATTTATACATAACATGAGTTAGCGAATAAAAAGCTGCACATGACACTCAACAATTTGTTATAAAGTGCAATATGTGTGTATTTTTTTTTTTTTTTAAATATGTAATTGTTTATCATTGTATTTTGTGTAATTGTTATAGCGCTAAGAGCCTCTTCGGTTGTTATTTGGTATTATCGGAGTTTCATTCTTTTTTAGAATATTTACGCCTTTCACTTCTTCTTTTTTTTTTTACTATTTGTAAATTCGTACTCTTCTCTTTTTTTTTTGGATAATATAATATCAGATCTACTGGTCCATGAAAACCCCTAACCCTAACCTCACCTTCGGTGGGGTGGTAAGCGCTTTATAAGCACCGTTTTTATTATTAAAGTAAATATAGCTGTCTAGGCTACACTCTTATTTCCACGGCGTCAAATTTCACTCTAAATGGCGTCAGCAGGGAGTCAACTCTATTCCTAGTCAAAGTGACACGGATTCCGAATCACCTTGACTCTGAATTGAGTCAATTCTCAGCTGATGCCACACAATCCGAGTAAAATTGATAATATTAGAGTTTCGATTATAAAAATTACTTCAAAAACGAAAAGTATATTGCAAATTCGACTTGTAGAAATAATAAATTCACAAGAAAATGGTTTCAATTCAGAAATTTGTTTACTTAAAATGATATTTTTTCTGTATTTGTTTTTCTTTCCATGAGTGTCAGAAATGAATTATTGATTTGTTAGTTTTCTGTTAACTCAACAGTTCAACAATATTTGTATCTTGAAAAGCCAATTTTATTTATGTTATAAATGTAAATTACCCTGCCTTTGTTAATTTGTTTCAAATGAAAATCAATAAAATCCCTGTGGAGGGAAAAAATATGGAGAAAAAAAAAATTGATTCGGAATCCGTGTCACTTTAACTAGGAATAGAGTTGACTCCCAGCTGACGCCATTTAGAGTGAAATTTGACGCCGTGGAAATAAGAGTGTAGCTAGGACTATGCCTATAAAATGTCCTCGAAAAATACTTGTATCCGACTGAGGGCATGAACTCTCCCAAGACCTCCCGATAGCTTTTTGCTAGACTACCCCGTCACGTACCCCGACACATATTTCCAGTTTCTGAGAAAAAAATAACAAAGATAATATTGCTTATTGTCTTCTTTTCCCTTACTATATCAGCAATGTCATTTATCATCATTACACTGAAGCCGACACAGACAAACTAAGTTCAGCGCAGCCTACATTGTTTTATTTACTAAATTTGGCCTTCCCGCCAAAATGTTCAAATCAATTATATTAGTTAGGAAAACAATATCGATAGGGCTATCATATAATGCCTTGGTTTTTTAATTTACACTCTCTCATGTCAATACTGTGGGTTTATTGGGGCCCTTTTCGCGCCCCCCCCCTTCCCCCTCTCTCTCTCTCGAACACACACACTGTCTTCTTTATTTTCATTCTCCCCCTCTATCCGTCTCTCGTTTTCTCTCTTTTCCTTTCTCTCTCTCTCTCTCTCTTTCTTTCTCTCTCTCTCTCTCTCTCTCTCTCTCTCTCTCTCTATTTTTATTATTTCCCTTATATTAGAGTCCATACTGTTTGGAAATATTTTCCAAACTAGCAACTTTGCTTTAAATGAAACTAAAATCAAGAAGAAATGAGACTATTACATTTCTGATTACGTAAATTTATTAGATAAACGCAGACAACTCGATGATATACAAACCGTTCGTGCAGTCGAAAAATTATATAAGCAGGGATATATATTTATATAAAATAATAATCATGACTCCTTTAGGTAAATGAAGGCCTACGTTTTCTTCGGTATTACTACTTACAAAAACATTAAGTACAACATTGCAAACTAATAATGATTTTAAGCTAAGATAACGAAAATCAGTAAAGCCGTTATTTATTTATTTTTTATTGCGTGAACGGGGAAACTTTGTGAATAATAAATGACTTCTTTGATTGAGGACAGATCATAGAATAGAAACATTTACCGTTCCATTTTAATCTACGACAAAATAGCACAATCATCCTGAATCATACAAAGATAATTTTGATTAGAGTAGAGAACAAGTTGAATTCCGCTTTACGTATCAGATTAACTTCAAAACTTACGAACATTTGGAGAGCCCAAGTCAACACAAAATGTTAACATAAAAATGATTATCTCAAAAGAAAAATTGTTTTACCCGAAACAAAGTTTAGTGCATGATGAGTGTTCTTTCAACACGACCATAAATACTTTCGAGAAACCATCTGAAGGGCATTTTACAATATACCTATATAATTATATTGGACTGCATGTAGATATAAAGTCGTGTTCAGATTCATGACAATGTCATTGTCATGTTCGCACATTTCTTTCTATGATTTTACCGTTTGCAATATTACATTCTATATATTTGTTATTGTGTCTGTAAATTGTGAACAATTCGGCCAGTGGCTGCTAATCACGATTTATATTAAACCATGAATAAATAAATACACATTTCACCGGTACCGCACAAGGCTACACAATGAATTGTTTTTCTATTTTTGGTCATTGCGATCGTTTTAATCTGAACAGATATATATAAAATATAGAGAGAGAAATTGAGAGAAATTGTATAATTATGGCCAGTAAACTGGGGTGGTGTGTGGAAATAAATACTTGCAAAAGAATATTATCATTTCAGGCAACATAACTCACTAATAGTTAAAAACTATATAAATTGATGCAATCAACATGCACGTCCTATATGCTGCTACCCATTCTCACAAAATAATATAAGGACAAAATTCGACATTTCGATGCCTTCTTCCAAGAGGATTTAAGGAAAGATGATCTGGGCAGATAACGCTTTAAAACGGCCTATCTGCCACAAGGAAGCATATTTTTACACTAGATACCTTACATTTCGCAAGCATCATGATCAGTATTTCCAAACACAAACAATAATTATGTACACAAAAAGGAGAGAAATTAGATAAAGCCACACTGGCGGTTATACTGCATGTGATGGTGGATCTAAGGCACGGGGTGCAAGAGGTGCCCCCCTTGCACCCTCCGATTTGTATCTGGTATATTCATATATAACTCAATCAATTTTGTTAAGAGCAGCAACCCCCCCCCCCCCCCCTCCCCCTCTTGAGATTCTGGATACACCTCGGAACAGTAATTTCCATTTCAATTTTGGGTATAGCATATGAAGGGGATTGCGATGTTTATTAACTGCTTCAAATGAAATTTGGTTCAGTATTGTGCATTTTTTGAAAGTATATTATTTAAATTAATCAACATCAACTTTGGCTTTTATTCTGGGTCTTCGCATAACTTTCGCTTCCTTCTTTTCCTCCTCCTCCTCCTTTTTCTCCTCCTTCTTTTCTTCATCTTCGACGTCCACCTTGGCTTTGGGTCGAGGTCTACGAACGACGGTCTCCTCTTTCTTCTCCTCTTTCTTCTCCTCTTTTTTCTTGTCGTCGTCTGTTTCGACGTCGACCTTGGCTTTAGGTCTGGGTCTTTTCACTACTGTTTCCTCTTTCTTTTCTTCCTCTTTCTTCTCTTCTTCCTTTTTATCTTCTGTATCAACATCTACTTTAGCTTTAATCCTTGGTCTTTTCACTACCGTTTCTTCCTTCTTTTCGTCTTCCTTTTTTTCGCCCTCCTTCTTTTCTTCCTTCTTCTCTTCTTCCTTTTTATCTTCTATATCAACATCTACTTTAGCTTTAGGCCTTGGTCTTTTCACTACCGTTTCTTCCTTCTCCTTCTCCTTCTCTTTCTTCTCCTCTTTTTCTTCCGATTTTTCATCATCGACCTTCGGTTTTAATCGTGGCCTTCGGACAGTTGTCTCCTTTTTCTCATCTTCTTTTGGTTTTTCTTCTTTCTTGTCTTCTTTTTCTTCATCCTTATTTTTTGCCTTTTCATCTTTCTTTTCTGTTTCATCATCTACATCAACTTTTGCATTCAGTTTTGGTCTTTTTATTACCTTAGCCTTTTCTTCCTTTGCTTCCTCCTTCTCTTTTTCCTCTTCCTTCCCTTCTTCTTTCCTGTCTTTTTCTTTCTTCTTCTCATCATCTTTTGAGGCATCATCCTTTTCATCGACATCGACTTTTGCTTTAGGTTTTGGTCGCTTTACGACGGTTTCTTCTTTCTTTTCTTCTTTCTTTTCATCTTTTTTCTTCTTTTCATCCTTCTCTTTTTCGTCCTTAGTTTCTTCCTTGTCATCATCAATTTTCGTTTTCAGCTTTGGCCTCTTAAGCACCTTCTCTTCATCTTTTTTCTTTTCGTCCTTCTTATCTTTTTTGTCCTTTTTACTATCCTTTGAGTCTTCTTTTTCGTCCATTAATTTATCATCTTTTTCGTCCTTCTCTTTCGACTCTTCCTTTTTATCTTTCGTTTCCTTTTCAGCTTCTTTTTCTTTGTCGGTATCAACTTTTAATTTTAATTTGGGTTTCTTTATTACCTTTTCTTCTTTTTTATCTTTCTTTTCTTCCTCCTTATCGTCTTTCTTCTTGTCGTCCTTCTTTTCCTCATCTTTTCCCTTCTTATTTTTCTCTTCCTTTGTCTTATCTTCCTTTTTGTCATCGTCTCCCTTTGCTTTTAGCTTTGGCTTCTTGATAAGTTTCACTTCATCTTTTTTCTCATCTTTAGTTTCATCCTTCTTATCTTTCCCTTCCTTCTTTTCTTCCTCCTTATCGTCTTTCTTCTTATCGTCTTTCTTCTTATCATCTTTCTTTTTGTCGTCCTTCTTTTCCACATCTTTTCCCTTCTTATCTTTCTCTTCCTTTGTCTTATCTTCCTTTTTGTCGTCCTTTTTGTCAACGTCTACCTTTGCGTTTAGCTTCGGCTTCTTGATAAGTTTCACTTCATCTTTTTTCTCATCTTTCGTTTCATTCTTCTTATCTTTCCCTCCCTTCTTTTCTTTTTCCTCTTCTTTCTTTGACGCTTCGTCCTTTTCCTTGTCCTTCTTCTTATCCGGTGCTTTGTCTGTTTTATCTGAATCGACTTTAGCTTTTAATTTAGGTTTCCCCTTATCGTCTTTCTCTTCTTTCTTATCTCCTTCTTTCTCCTTGTCAGTCTTTTCCTCCTCTTCATCCTCATCCACTTCTTCTTCGTCTTCCCCCTTCGTTGATTTATCTTCTTCTTCTTCCCCTTCTTTCTTCTCTTTCTCATCTTCAGCGCCTTCGGCTTTTTCTCCTTCCTCCTCCTCATCTTTTTCTTCATCCTGCTTTTCCTTCTCCCTTTCTTCTTCTTCCTTCTTCTTTTCATCCTCATCCCATCCTGGAAGCTTCAGGAACTTTTTGAGATATTCCAATTCCACGGCTGCTTCGAAATCGTCATAGCTCTGCAAAAAAAAAACATACGTCAGGTGAAATCATCTTTCATATTAAAAAGACATATATATTATAAGTCAAAATATTTAACAGACGACCTAAAACATTATTTTGTAACATTTCCATGATCTTATTTACACAGACAATCATTAAAAATGTTCGTCCCTAACTAGGGACCTAAACTTACCCGACCATATAATATAGCTACATACCAAATGGAAACATCTGGAGCTAAATGAGGGCAAACGCCTTGTCCAATGATGACAGCAGAATTGAACCGAGGGCCTCTTGTATGACAGTCCAGAGCCATTACACATAATTATACATCAGTCTTTCATTATCAAGACACAAAGTAAATGAATATCCGTCGTCATGTCCAACGAGTTTATGAATATTTTAACACTTATGAAGTTTTCGCGTTTGAATTAAAAGCTTTCGGTAACATCATGTCGTGGCCCTTCATACTGGAAAGGCATTTTATATAATATCTCATTAAAAAAAACCAACTACGAGTCGTTTACAGGCCTTGAGTTCAGGAAAAAGGAAAGGGAAAGAAACGAAAAGAGATGATAATGGAATGAAATATCGGTGAATGAATCTATAGAGTATCCAATATTGGTGGGAAAGGACGCCTTAGCCCCACGCTTTATTGAAGAAGAAGAAGAAGGAAAAAAATCATGAAATGAGTGCCATATTTTGGGACTTACAAGACGACTATTTTTGTAGACATAACTCTTCTTTTCATATTTGTTTTCGTTAATGAATAACCGAACCAGTTAATCAGTAAGCGTCATAACCCGTAAATCAGAAAATGGGCAAATACTATATATTTCGAAAATAACTGTTTGTCAACAACATAATTATAAGACTTCGACATGGAAATTGTGGAACCCATGCAATAATTGCCTGTAAGTCATTTCACAAGAATAATGGCGCCATCTACTGGCTAATAATTACCTTGTCTCTTCAAATTGGTTTCAGTAGAAGCAGAACAAACACAAAATGAAAGAAACACTGCAGTATAGTTTGGGGGAATCCAGATAAAAGATACGAAATTTGTGTAATAAGCCAGTTCACGGTTGCAGTCTGAGCATGAGCAGATAAAGGTCATTGCAGAACACATTTTGAAATACACGGAGACGAAATACTGGATACGTGCTCATGAAAGTTATGTAACATTATTCATTCATGCACATTCAGTGCACTTCATGATACACAGGTGGAAGTATTCTTTGAAAAGGGGGAACAAAGGGTATTTATATAGCACCTCCATCGCTGTAGGAGTGATTATTTCAAAATGTAAAAGGTGGGACTTCTTCATGTTTTTAAGATCTATGGATATTAGGGGTCATTGCAGTAATGTGCTAACCGTGAACTGGTCTATTGCAGTCGATCGAACACAGATTGGCAAAATAATGACGGACCGGTCAAGAATACGATTCTCATTCATTTTTTTTGTACTTTAATTTTCCTCAATTTCAATTTTTCTTGGTTTTCAATCAGCCCTTTGAGTAGAACAATGAGTAGATGATAATAAAGTGTGCACATATACAAATCAATTTTTTTCTTTAAAGAGAATTAAATTTGATATATATATCATATTTAGCATAACGAACACAATTATGGAAAAGGTCTTCCAGGGGGATAAATTGCCATTTGGTCTAACATTATTTTCGTCCATCAACATTTCGTCCAATTTCCAATGATCAATAAATTATCCAATAATAATTTTTTAATGACAAAATAGGCAATTAAGGTTTATCCATTTGATCAATTACAACTTTTTTTTTTATTTTCCTATTTATATCCGATTTTCCTCAATCGTTCACAAGTCTCCTTCTTTCATTTTATTCTGCATACTTCTAGTGAAACCAACTTAATATGGGGACGGAATCCCCCTGTAAGTCTGCCTATAAGGTCGCCGCAAAGCCCGCAATCCCAGATAACGGGATAGTCAGTGGCGAATGCGTTTTAAAAAATCATAGTTAAAATAAAGATTTTGTTGCAAACTCAACTTCAAGTCTTACTTACATCGCCTTTTTTTAGTTGACCAAGGGCGTCGCTAAATCATTTTGTTTGAATTATTTGTTGTTAATTATAACCGAATAAATATCTCTGAGGAGGGGGGGGGGGGATCATTTTGTGTAAGGGGCAGAGATACATTTTTGGCAAAAATTGCCGAAAAAAGAGCAAATAATATATGCAAAACAAAATAATCATGTCTTAAGAGTGTGAAATTTTACAGAATGTGCCGACTGAAATTCGGAGTTGGGACTGTTACGAGAGGACCCCGCTTGGTAATAATTGATTTTGGTCTTACCCCACAGTATTCGTCGCCGTTAGCGATGCAGGGTGCAGGCGCGTACGCAGAGGGTTGGTTTGGGGGTTAAACCCCCCCCCCTCGAGTTTTTTTTATGTGTATGTTTTATGTATGTTATTTTGGAAAAGAACCCCCCCCCCCCTTTCGAGATGTTTTGTTTTTTTGCTAATAAATATATTTAATTTTTTTTTTTTAAATTGCCAATGGCTGACCTTAAAAAGGTAACCTTACCCCCCCCCCAACTGGACAAAATGTCAAATTTTCAAATTTCGAAACCAACAAAAAAGTGTCCTCTTACCCCCCCCCCCCCCCCCCCCCCCCCGCTTATTCAGCGGCTGGCTGAGTCGTTGCGTATTTGAAAGAAAAAAAAACCCTTGAAAAAATCCTGCGTACGCCACCGGCAGGGTGGAAAGGCTTTTTGGGTCGCCGCATATTTCTCTCATCTTCCCATGACCGCTCACCCCCTCTCTTCCCCTCTCCCTCCTCTCCCTCCTCTCCCCCTCTCCCCCTCTCCTCCCCTCTCCCCCATCTCATGTCTAGTGACGGCCCTGCTTGATAATAATGATTTTGGTCTTACCCCGCAGTATTCGTCGCCGTTAGCGATGCAGGGTGGTAAGGCTTTTTGGGTCGCCGCATATTCCTCTCATCTTGCCATGACCGCTCACCCCCTCTCCTCCCCTCTCCCTCCTCTCCTCCCCTCTCCTCCCCCTCCCCTCCCCTCTCCCCCATCGCATGTCTAGTGACGACCCTGCTTGATAATAATGATTTTGGTCTTACCCCGCAGTATTCGTCGCCGTTAGCGATGCAAGGTGGTAAGGCTTTTTGGGTCGCCGCATATTCCTCTCATCTTGCCATGACCGCTCACCCCCTCTCCTCCCCTCTCCCTCCTCTCCTCCCCTCTCCCCCTCTCCCCCTCTCCTCCCCTCTCCCCCATCTCATGTCTAGTGACGACCCTGCTTGATAATAATGATTTTGGTCTTACCCCGCAGTATTCGTCGCCGTTAGCGATACAGGGTGGTAAGGCTTTTTGGGTCGCCGCATATTCCTCTCATCTTGCCATGACCGCTCACCCCCTCTCCTCCCCCTCTCCCTCCTCTCCTCCCCTCTCCTCCCCCTCTTCCTCCTCTGCTCGCCTCTCCTCCCCCTCTCCACCCCTCTCCCCCATCTCATGTCTAGTGACGACCCTGATTGATAATAATGATTTTGGTCTTACCCCGCAGTATTCGTCGCCGTTAGCGATGCAGGGTGGTAAGGCTTTTTGGGTCGCCGCATATTCCTCTCATCTTGCCATGACCGCTCACCCCCTCTCCTCCCCCTCTCCCTCCTCTCCTCCCCTCTCCCCCTCTCCCCCTCTCCTCCCCTCTCCCCCGTCTCATGTCTAGTGACGACCCTGCTTGATAATAATGATTTTGGTCTTACCCCGCAGTATTCGTCGCCGTTAGCGATGCAGGGTGGTAAGCCCTTGGGGTCGCCGCATATTTCTCTCATCTTCTCTCTACTCGAAGGGTACATCGCGAGGTCCACGTACTTGATTTCGTAGTCGAGCATCTTTCGACGACTATCCAGCACCATCATCACTTTCTGAATCTGCTTCATCAACTGTGGATTCAGATTCAGATTCATTTATTTACAATTTTTGTTAAATATTCATTTAAAAAAAATTGATCCATGATGTAATAATTCAGTTTTAAGCGACCCTGGGTCGGAGATCACGTATTCACAAAAAGACAAATTAAACCTAATAACTTTGTTTGTGTGACCCGTTTTATGAACAAAAGCTAATTAATAAGCCAAGCTCCGGGCTTGGATTTTAGTAGAATATCAGCTATGTTGCATAACTTCAACCTTTGCTGATGAGAATGATGCGTTTCATCTATAACAAAAATTATTCGTAATTAATTATAATTTTACAATATGCACACGTTTGACTTTAAATGGATTTTTTTACTCGTAAAACGGTAGTTTATACAAAAATATATTCTGTCAAAAAACAAATTAACTGAACTTATACTGAACTGAATATAAATTGATAATACATACATGCATACGCGTTGTTGAAAAAAGTCCCTGTGATGGGGTATAGGTATAAAGAATAGTGACCACCCGAGAGAAAAGGTAGAGTGTGAAAACTCAAAGAAGAAAAAATACTAAAGTGTGGGGATATAAACAGAGTTAGGATATAGGATTAAAGGGATTGATGTGCACTGTTATTTTTTTTAACATACGAGGTACATTTTCAACATAACATCCTGTAACCATGTGGCGGATTAAGGTTTGTCTCAGGGGGGTGGGGGTCATTTTGTCTCCCTCAGGAATTTGATTTCAGGAATCCCGGGAGAGCTAGCCCCCCCCCCCCCCTCCAAATCGTTTTCCCCGCGTAAATCCTTTCAGCCCTCCCTAGAGCGGCCAATATATCACCCCTCACTCGCACCCGCCCGATCAGCCTGTATGGTGTAAGCCTGTAAGGTTTATCGAAATACAATCACAGTAATGCACCGTTACAGTGGGAACGTATTCAAATCAATACTTGCTTAGTGTCGTTCCTTTTTGCCCAGCTCCAACCCCCCCCCCCCCAAAAAAAAGGGAAAATCGTCCAGTCATGCGTATTGATTATAGAGAGAACACACAATAAACAGAATGTTGGAGGAGATGGGAGAGAGGGGGGATAGTTCAAGATTAATGTATATCAACGCATTCATGATTATAACCTTTCATAGTTTGGGAAATGGACTTGTTTTCGATCATAAATTGTTTTTAATATCTTTTATCAGTGCGGATCCAGGGATGGGCCGAAACGGCCGAAACGCCCCCCCCCCCCCCTATTGACGGCGCAAAACAAAATTGAGAAGGAAAAAAAGAGCCGGAAGAAAAGAAGAAAAGATTGAGGGAAAAAAAGGAGAAGATAAAAGAAAAGAAAAGAAAAGAGAGAGAGTTCCAAAAAAAAAGAGGAAAGAAAAAAAAGAGAGAAGCCGGGGAGAAAGAAAGACAATGAAATGGCACTTAAAATTAATGACAGTAACGACGAATAAGGGAAAGACAAGGGGAAGGGGGGGGGGTGCGTGAAGGCGGCTGCATTGAGGGGAGGGGTGACTGGCCGTATTCTTATTTTTAGGTTATGCGAGTCGGAATTATGCTTATTTTCAAAAAATCTTAGCATGCTTGTTTATGTTAAGCCGTAGGTTAGTGTAGAAACACTTCTGAAAAGGCCGCGCCCGGCCCCTCCAAAGAACGGCAGAATGGTCATCTATAAATTCTGGGGTCATTCTGGATGGCTTGGGAACCGTTATTGAAGTGGGGGCCGGCCCTACTCAAATGGTAGTGACGGTAACGATGGATAAGGGAATAAGGAGGAAGGGATGTACATGCAGGCGCGTACGCATACAACATGGCAGAGCTTGAGGGGCCTGGCAGAGCCTTTTCAAGAGAGAAATTATCTTTAGGAGAGAAAAAGAGGTTATTTCTAAAATGAAATGAAAGGGCTCTTGTCAAATAGCCCTTTCATTTCATTTTTTCTCTCGAAATAAACTCTCTTTCTCTCTTATAGACAATTTTATGAGATGGAATCTTCAATCTGAAGCCTTTTGGTGCTCTTTGAAAATAGCACACTGAATGGGGGCAGTGCAATTTAAATTTCAAGGGATGGATTAGAGTTTTTATCGCTCTTGAAAGTCAAACAGCCATTTCATTTCAGAAATAAGGCTCTCAATATAGACAATTTTATGAGATGGAATCTTCAATCTGAAGCCTTTTTGTGCTCTTTGAAAATAGCACACTTAATGGGGGCAGTGCAATTTAAATTTCAAGGGATGGATTAGAGTTTTTATCGCTCTTGAAAGTCAAATAGCCCTTTTATTTCATTTTAGAAATAAAGTCTAATACATCCCTTGATATTTAAATTGCGCTGCCCCTATTGTGTCCTCTTTTTAAAGAGCACAACAGAGCCCTCAGATTAGGCAGCAAGTAGCAAAACAAACCCTTAACACTGGACACAACATTCAATGGGATGATGCCCACATCATTGAGTTTGAAACGCACTTCTGGTCAAGAATGGTAGAAGAAGCATCTGCATAAAAAGGATGAATCCTTCACTGAATAGGGATTCTTGCTATACACTTTTACCTTTGTGTAAATAATAAAAGGTCCACGGGCGTGGTTGTTAGAAGCTTAAACTACGTAAAACTCTCTCCAATTTTGCAGGGGAGAGCCTTTGCCGGGAGTCTTTAATAATAAAAGGGATAAATCCTTCACTGAATAGGGATTCTTGCTATAATTATGTTACCTTTCTTCGCTCCAGTGATCTCGAGGCAGCCGACAGCAAGAAATTGTGTAACAAATTTGTTGATGCCGGGAGTCTTGCATGGGGCAGAGCCCCAGGAAGTTCTTGAACTTTAAAAAATATTAGGAAATTCAAAATAGTCGTCATGAGCGATAGAAATTGTAATTTTCTCCTTGAGAGTCACATAGCCCCTTTCATTTCATTTTAGAAATAACCTCTCTTTCTCTCTTAAAGACAATTTCATATAACTTCTGTTTTCGTATTGTTGTACTTTCGTCCGCAGACTTCTTAACCACTGTCATGTCGAGCCAACTCAGTCGGAAATGTAATCTGTAGGCCTAAGTGTAAAGTTAAGCTTCATGTTCTTCCTTTTTTTTTTTTTTCTCTCTCTCTCTTCCTCTCTCTCTCTCTCTCTCTCTCTCTCTCTCTCTCTCTCTCTCTCCCTCTCCCTCTCTCTGTCTCTCTCCTTTTCCTCTATCTTCTTTTTTTTAATAACATTATTCTCTCTTTTCTTCTAATAATATTTTTCTGTGTGTGACATGCGTTACGCGTACGTCTATCAATGTCTAAATATGGTAGATTTACATTTTGATCTTTCCCTTTGTAGGTGCACCTTATATTCCAGAAAGTGCCCTATTTTGATGGTGCCCCCCCCCCCCCTATGTAATGATCTCGATAAAAAATAACTTTCTCATTAATTCTATTTCCCACATTTCTAATACTTGCACTAATCTCCAATTTTAAAACAATCGTCTACTTTCTCTTAAGACAACATTATATAAAGGATTCATTAATGCAAGGCTATCTCGCGAGTAATCTCTCAATTTCTAACTTCTTGCTTTCCTCATCTCCCAGTCTCCCTTGCTTTAATATTCCTCGTTACTTCCTTCCAATTGAACTCCAACTTAATTGATGTTATACACTAGTTCTTCAACTACAGGTAGATGCAAATGTTACTCAAAATCCATTATATAAATCACACTCAGGATACAGCCAATTGACGAGAATCGCTTCAATCTATATTTTACATGTATCATTAATATATGGTTTTACAATGGCTATGGTGATGAGTTGTTTAGGTAATATGTTGATGCATTTGTTTTAATGTATTACCATGGTGCACCTTCTTGGTTAAAAAAAAAAATATGTGTATGTATTAACGTAAGTTCGTGCCTTTACATACCACAGTAGATTTCAATGTATTATATTTGATGCAGAATAATATTAATATTTGATGATTAGAAACACCAACAGTTTCCATAACCGTTCAAGCGTTTCAAGAAAAAGTTAAGCAAACTTTCTCCTGGATGTCAATTCACACTACTCTTCGCGAGCGGTTTCATTGGAATTAAGCGGTTTCATTGGAATTAATCGAGAAATCCCCCTCGCTAGCGTGTGAATAAAAAATACGCCGGCCGGCGTATTGGAGATGATCATACTATCATTTCAGGGTGTGCAATCTGGGGTCGGAATCCAGCATAATATATTCATAAAAAAGAGGATCACATAAAAGCACTCATGATAAAGCCGCGCCCGGCCCCTACAACATCATTTTGGATTTTTAGATGATGGGGCGGGTGGCAGGGGCAGGGGGCAAAGTCCCCCCCCCCCCACACTTTTTCAAGTGCATCCAAATGGCCACTTTTACTTTGTAAGAAGTGCCCCTTCCCCCTTTTTAGAGCTACCCGTTTTTAACTCGGATAAGCGCACATTTTATCAACACAAGAAGTGTCCCTTTTCATTCTCATAAGTACCCCTTTTCATCTCTGGTAAATTACCTTTTTCATATACGAGAAGTTAATTCTTTTCACTTCAGTGCGCTCTTCACCTCCGATAATTGCCCCTATTCAAATCTGAGAGATGCTCGTTTTACTTTGAAAAGTACCCCTTCCCCTCCTGATAAGTACTCTTTTTTTCTATGATGGGTGCCCATTTTCACCTCTGCTAACTGCCCTTTTATTTTGAATCGTGCCCCTTTTTCTTTCTAATAAGGGACCTATCCCCTTTTCATAAATGCCCCTATTCACCTCTGATAAATCCATTTCTGATGGATGCCCCTTTTCCGTCGACAAATGCCCATTTTCCATTCTGGTGAGTGCCTCCTTTCAGATGTCCTTTGATAATTACTCTTTGTACCTTGACACATGCTCCTTTTCTTTTCTTATATGTGTCTTTATCCCTTTCGATAAGTGTTCCCTTTACCTCTCATCATTAGTCTTGTACCTAATTTAAAGCGACTAAGAGTAATTTCCCCTAAAGCTCACTCTCTCGTATTTATAGATGATACAATTACATGTCACTTAACAAAGGTCTTTTCAGTCTTCCGTTTTGAGAATGTGCTTATAACCTCATCATGATTTGGTTTTTTCCTCTTTATAAGATGTAATTTTGCACTCTGCGAACTCACAGATCTTGATTTTTTTTCTCGCTCGCTTTGCTCGCTCGCAAATTAATATTCAAACAATCACACGTAACCGAAAGTGTGATGCTTAAGCAATATCTTGTATAATATATAAAGAAAAACAAATGTGGAAATCGTCCCTGATAATGGAATCACAGTAAAGGAGTATATACCAATGTCTAAAAAAATGTATATTTTCCCTTTGAGATTTCGCTTTGTAGGTGCCCTTTTTTTGTTGGTGCTTTCCACTTTGGAAATAGCTCCGCCGCCCCTGCTTACCCATTAGCGCCAGGACAAGCCAGCGTTAATTTCGCGCTTGCGCGCAAAGGGGGTGTCTGTGGGGGGGGGGGGGGGGGGTTCTCTCTATCTCTGAAGCTGAATTTTTTAAACTGGATTCGTGCGATTCGGTTATACTTTTAGAGGGAGTCTGAGGGGGATGTGCCCCCCTCTGAAGCTGACATTTTTTGGATTTTTGAAACTGGATTCGTGCGTTTTGGTTAATAATTTGTTGGGGAGTCTGATTTCATTTCAAAACACCTGCAGTTAATGTGGGATGGGGTTGCAGCCTCTCTTTCCCCGAAAATTTAAAAATTACCAATATGCATTTTTTGTTTATCTTATCTCGTATATCTTGGTGACAAATAACACTTTCACAACATACATAATTATGCTCAAATTTCCGCTCGCCAAATTATGAAACCAGGAAATAGATATTGGGGCAAGAGGCTTCAGCTCCCACTGATGGAAATGTCAAAAAAATTGCGCGCGAGCATAACTTGAAAACGGGGAAGATTGATATCGGACAAGAGACGTGACGTGAGCATGTCCCCTTTCAAAAAGTGTGCCCGCTTGTAGGTACCAGTACAGTGCTTCTAATATGATCTTGTCAGTATTGGTCAGTTGAAATAACGGTCTGCGCGATTTTCGGATTTCCGCCCCCCCCCCCCCTATTGGAAAATCCTGAATCCGCGCCTGTTTTATGACATTGGTTTGCCAATACTTTATTGTGCAGACATGATATGAAAATATGATGTGTAACCCACGATCTATTATGAAATACTATATACACGTAGTAAATCGAGAGACCCATTATGTTACAATACCATGATTGTGACAATATGAATTATTGGTAGATAACATTTACATCTTCTGAGAACTTTATATTTGATGAATAAAGATTGAATTGAATTGAATTGATTTATTGTCCACTAAAAAATGGAAATTCGTTGCTCACTGGTATTACAAACTATGTACACAATTATACAAATTATAAAACATAATAACAATATAACATCAATGGCGTTATATCCAACAATTCATAGATCTTCAAAATGAAGACTAAATAGTTGTAGTTTTATGAAAAACAATAGATAAAGTTTAGGTTAGATTGGTCAGTGATGTTGATATTCAACAATGTTCTGCGAAGATAAGGCATATTGTCACAATCTTTTCAGGGAAAGAAGTAAGAAACAAATAATCCAACTTTATTTAAAGTAGATATTCATTGATTTTCAAAACTAACTTTATTTTCATTATTGCAAAGTTGAAACTTTGATTCGACAAGGTTATCAAAATTCATTACTTTGAAAGCATTCGAAGTAATGATTATCATAAATTACAAAACGCTTAAATACAGCCCCGGCATAGCACCTGAAGAGCTCTACGAACACTGCTGAGATGTATGAGATCACACTATGGACATGATTTGCACAAGCAGACGATGTCCCATGACATCTCACACATGTTCAGTGCCTGTGTTTTCATCTTCTCTTGAGTTCCTTCTCTTACTTCAGTACCGTCAGGCTAAATGTATAATCTATTGCCTCACTCTAAACCCCGCACATGTTTTTATTTTGATGACAAATGCAGCGATACAAAAATAAAGGAATCTGTCGCTTGTAAACAAAATAAGACGCCATTGTATATTCAGCTGCACACACCCCAGTATGTTCGGCGTTTCAAGAGGGAACAAATGCCGTCCTTAATATCATTCCGGGGGGTTTTCAATTTGAAAGTCTGGTTTCTTTGATTGTTAATTAACCCCTATCCTGTGTATTTACAAGCAACAGATGTTAGTTATCAGAATCGGGTCATATCCCTTTTTGAATGGTTTGACATGCCATTACATGTATATACACTGAACTCATTATAATTTGACAAATAATAGCTTTGCACTTATGTTCATTCTTTATGGGATGTCGTCTGCTTGGGCAGTATTGGTCCATATAGTGACGTCATTAAACATCGTTATTTTTCCGGCGAATCTCTCGTATATATCCCAGCTGCTACGGAGGTGGTTGTATTTGTATTTTTTATAAATCACCCGATATGTAGTTGACCTAAAACTTGTACGATGGTCATCCGTTAGCTTACCAGTTTCTAGTGATACATTAGTTGACATATTTGTGATTTTCTTTGAATTTCACCTTTAAAACAGTGTATTCACAATTTCAGGGACCCTTTGAAAACACCCGCGTAACGAATGCAGTACGAGACTGGAGACCAAATGGAATCTCTGGAATGTGGGATCACGTGATCACTAACATGTCAGTATCATCATGACCGATGTACCATTGCGTTCATCACAACGTTGAGCACCAATGCACTGTGCATCGGCATGTTATTAGTTTTGCATATCAGACGCCTAGTGAAATTCGTATCCGTCGAAATTTTACGTTAATCTAATTCTAGTGCTAAAGTGTGATACTTCTGATCTATACTGCTTATTTTGTATTGATTCAAAAGTATGGTTGTTTGATTTTGGCCCGTAAAATTTCACTGACCGTGTTTGTTATGAGAATTAGTAATAACAGGTCTTCGTACGCAGACTATTCTTGACAGAATGCAGCAGCTGTAGGCATTGATTGCAAGTTTAAAAGAGACATATCGTGATAGCCTTCAAGGCCTTCATGACCTAAAAATATTTCATACGCTCATCTTTTTTAACATAATTATGCTGATTAATTGCATTATCCACCTCCGTTCTTCTTTATTGATTGGCGGTTAAAACCAGGCCAACATGGCAACGCCAACTTTGTGTCTGCTTACCCTTTCATAATGCAGGTCAAGTTTTGTACCAGACAAGCTTTTTAATCAAATCATTAATTACTTAAAATGAACATGGAAGGTTACATTATAATATAGCCTTTGTCGTGGTTTTAAAATATCATAGCTTTTGAAAAGGGTACTTTACTGCAAGGCTTTACTGAACCCATCACAGAACTTTCCACAACTCGAAACGCCCAAAATGACCTCCAAACTCTGGGCTCACCATGTATAACTGCACAATGAGAGAAGTATACCGTGGAAGATGCAGGCCCAGTCTCGATATACTTCCAAACTCGTCATGCCAGACTCCATTATCATCCTTCTTAATTAAGTAATTAGAAAAACAAACGCATGCCCTTCTCTCACCTGATAAGTTGATGTGTAGGATGTGATGTAGACTGTGATTTCGTTCGACATTTTGGCGGGTTAAAGATACAGAACGTCTTGAGAGAAAAAAAGAAAGTATTCATGGACGGGAAGAAGAACTAGACGGTTGGGTTATCTCCGTACGACGTAGATGTATTACTTGAGGTGTGTTATCGTGGGTTGAGATGTAAGATGACCTCGTTAAGAAAATTGGTTTGTCAGCTGAGATGGAGAGAGGGCGGGGTGTAACTTCGGGTATATGAGAATGATAAAGACTAAGAATCGGAAGACAAAACAACTCCCTCTCTGTCTCTGTCTGTCTCTCTCTCTCCTCCTCCTCCTCATCCCTTCTCTCTCTCTCTCCTCCTCCTCCTCCCTTCTCTCTCTCTCTCTCTCTCTCTCTCTCTCTCTCTCTCTCTCAAGGCTCTCTCTCTCTCTCTCTCTCTCTCTCTCTCTCTCTCTCTCTATCTCCCGCTCTCTGCTATAATGTGGACTACCAAGACAAACAGGAGGGGGCAGAAAGAGAATGACTAAGTGATTGTTAAAGCTTAAAGCTAGATTGCATTAAATCTTGAGAAGCATAAAATGGGCAAAAGTCAAAGAGTTGGAGATATACTGTAGGATAAAGAAATTAATAAAGAGGAAATGGTGTGTACATTGATCAATCTCCGTTGTTATGGTCAATGTCGTATGTGTGTTATGAAGACCGATCTGCCGGTTTGACCAAGGAATTTAAAGTGGAGTGATGATGGGTACATTGTATTAGAGATGTATTAATGTGATGGTGATGCTGCTTGTAGAACTTGCATTTAAACACCAACGGGTACATTAGCATCGTCATCAACGGTGTCGTTGTCTCACCACCACCACCACCACCACCACTAATCACCTAATGACCATGGTGGTGGTGGTGGTGGTGGTGGTGGTGGTGGTGGTGGTGGTGGTGGTGGCGGTGGTGGCGGTGGTGGCGGTGGTGGTGGTGGTGGTGGTGGTGGTGGTGGTGGTGGTGGTGGTAGTGGTGGTGATGCTGATGATACGGTGATGGTGTTGAGAAGGGATATGACGACAAGGTTGACAGATGCTAAAGATCTTGATGATGGTGATGATAACGACAACGGTGATGTCGATGATGATGATAAAGATTAGGATGATGCCAATTATCCTGCTGTATTATACTGCTACTGCTGCTGATGATGATGGTTCTAATGATGATGAGGAGGAGAAGGAGAAGGAGGAGGAGAATGAGGAGGAGGATCATGCATTGTTTCGATACATGGGAAGAGGATAAGCAAATATTGACTGAGGAGTGACTACCAAAAAAAGGGTGGTGATGGTTGCCCCCCCCCCCCCACCCCCTGGTTGGATATAAGATTCACGTATAACTCACTTGCCATGCTCACTCGCTTTAGCTAGTTTCGTTCTCTCTTCCTTCCGTTTACGTGCGATTGCAGTGTGCTTCGTGCACTCGTTGCCTTTGACCACACCTCCCCCCTTTAAAAGAAATCCTGGAACCGCCGCTGAGAAATGTAAAGTTTTAACCCATTCCCCTTTATGAAGTATAAATTGTTGTTCGCAAACTTTAAAGTTCAAAGTTCACAATCTGGTACTGTGCGACAAGTCGTATGACTTTGGGCACCCCATACCTGCAATTCATAGAAATAACAAATCCACGATATAGACATTTTTTGAAAGTTTTAGAAAATTCCATCAAATTCCAGGAAATTTGAATGTTCTCTTTCAGGAAACTCTATTTAAACGAGTGAAAGCACTGGCGGCTCTGTTTTTTAAACACCTTAAAATTTCTCTTTGGATAAGATATAGACTTCAAACATTTTTTTCAGTATACAGGTGTCATTACTCATTACTGTAAAATTTAGGAGTAGATTGTCTAAGTCTGAAACGAAATTGAGCAATGTTTGAGTTGTGCCCGGCTTTCCAGCAATCACATTGTACTCAAGTTGAAGTATACGATAGACCATAAGAATTTTCAGGCGAATAGCATCCCATGTTTCGGACCTTACAGCTTTCATAGAAATCATATCTGGCCCGTCAAAGAAAAAGTTTGAGAACCCCTGATCTATAAGTACACCACTATAACATTTTGGATAGGGGCTGATGCAAGAATTTAATTTTCTTTTCCAGACGTGTTACGATACACATTAATTTTTCCTTTTGAAAAAAAATTGAATATATTAGAAATACATGCAGGTTGGGAGGTTATTCAAGGTTTCCTTAACTTATTAATTATTCACAAAATACTATTTTTCGTCAAAAGGGCCTCTTTTTGGACGCCTCCTCCGATTTAGGGGTGTTCGCTACAAATCATTAAAAAAAGCCTCTGAAATATTGGTATTATGATAAAATCTTTCAAATGAACAAGGTGTGCTTAGTTTGTGTGGTAGTGGCAGGCGCTATATCTCAAAAACTAAGCATGATATTTGACTTTTGCCCTCCGCTTACGGGAGCGATTTCTTCATTGGAGTGATGAGAGTAGAAAGCTATATACTGTCGGGTCCGAAAATTCTATGACAAGCAATTAAGAAGAATTTTCACCAATTGCCTATGGAGACCGTGTGGTTCATGTGTTAAATAAGCCTATGGGAATGATAGGAACCAGTAGTCAGTGGGTTAAAGAAAGATAAATCAAAGAAAGACACAGGACACAATATTTTTAAAGACAGTTTAAAAAGCATATGGGCTGGTTGTGCCCCCATAGCCTCTAAAAAAACACCACAACAGGACAGCATCCTACGTATCAGTAAAAGAGTCAGCTTCATGAGGAAGTAATTATGGAAAAGGATCGATATGATATCTGCCATATTGATTTAATAACGGTTTTGTTATGACCATGGTGACGGGGATGCTAACATGCTATTTTGTTTCTTTTTTATTTAGGGTTAATTATGACATACTTCATTTGATTGTTAAATTGTAAACAGACAATCATGTCATTAGTCATTATAATGGAGGTTCTGGGGTCGTATTCAGACGATGTTGTTCTTCATGTTTAGGGATAACAGTGGATATTTAAGAGGGTCTATTACCCTCGGTGTTGTTGTGATGAACCCTATTGCCATGGTCATTATCGTATCGATGTCTGTATCCTACACAATCGCAAAGACATTCAAAACATCCATCCGTCTATATCGACCCATCCATTCACCCACCCATCTGCCCATCCATCCGTTCATACTATGCACCCTCCCACCCCTCAATCCACCCATCCATCCATCTGTTTGTCCATCCATCAATCCATTTATCAATCCATCCATCTTTCCGTCCATCTATCTATCAATCCATCCATCTATCAATCCATCCGTCCATCCATCCATCCATCCATCCATCCATCCATCCATCCATCCACACACCCATCCATCCACCCATCCATCCACCCATCCATCCATCCATCCACCCATCCATCCATCCACCCATCCATCCATCCATCCATCCATCCATCCACCCATCCATCCATCCATCCATCCATCCATCCATCCACACAATCCATCCATCCACCCATCCATCCACCCATCCATCCATCCATCCATCCATCCACCCATCCATCCATCCATCCACCCATCCACCCATCCATCCATCCATCCATCCATCCATCCATCCATCCATCCATCCATCCATCCATCCACACAATCCAATAATCCATCCATCCATCCATCCACCCATCCACCCATCCACCCATCCACCCATCCATCCATCCATCCACCCATCCACCCATCCACCCATCCATCCATCCATCCATCCATCCATCCATCCATCCACACACCCATCCATCCACCCATCCATCCACCCATCCATCCACCCATCCATCCATCCATCCACCCATCCATCCATCCACCCATCCATCCATCCATCCATCCACCCATCCATCCATCCACCCATCCATCCATCCATCCATCCATCCACCAATATTCCATCTATCCATCCATCCATCCACCCATTCATCCATCCATCCATCCACCCATCCTTCCATCCATCCTTCCATCAATCCATCCCTCCCTCCATAATGATGTGGACAAAACAATTCAATATAACAAACAGCGCATGCATGCAGCACAAACAATCACATAATAACTAATAAAAATGACTCCATTAAAAATGTACGTGGTACAGCCAAGATATTCTTCTCTTTTAATTGTGTGATGCGAAAGAGCACTTCAAGATTCATGATCAATGTAACAATTTTGTCTGTGATATTTGTCATAAGTAAATTACGTATTATATTGTTACTATTATATCTGCTGTTAACATCATGTAAGTCAACTAGGAACATATTTCAAGACACAATTTAAATAACCGTTATTTAATACATTTTAACAAAAACTTGGAAAAGTCGCATCATAAAATGAATTGTACACAATCATCAATAATAATAAAACGACACAAAATATTAAAGCACCACCTAGTAAGAATTTCTCTATGAAGATGCATTTTGAAATAAAAATATTTCCTGTATCTCCAGCTGAGCTGCGCATACTTTCTATCGGTAAAGGCATCTAATTCCTTCCAAATATTCCATATATATTACAATTACACTGCAAATGATTATATTCTCGCACAAAATACTTTTTGGTTGTATATTACTGTGATTTTTTTCCTCGAAACTGTGCTCATTTTACATATGTAAAAGTAACAGGAATAAGTAGGAAAACAAAGAAAAACACAAAGACAATCCATATAACTATATAAATCTGCACAAATGGAACGTAATCTTTGAATTGGCAAGCGCCTTCATGGTATCAGCAAAGAACAAAAACATAAGGAAATAAGGAATAAAATAGAAAACAATACACAGTTTACAAATACTGGAATGTTACATAGGACCCCCAAAAACACACTTTATGAATTGTTCGTAAAGGACAAAGGCCAATCTATGAGAAATCTCTTGATTTATAATCCCGGAAGCAACCGATTCAACATAAACTTTTGTAATATCAATTGATCACTTGTTTTGGTGTACTAGAAGGACAAAATGTTCTCAAAACACCAGTGGCAATTAGCCGATGTATTTAATTTGTATGCATATTTCTTTGTTGTAAATTGCTCTTAATGACCAGTAATCTTTGCCAGAGAGTTTCCTGACATTTCAATATATTGTCTCTTTGAAGCCAGAAGGGCATTCACTCTGCTAATCCATACATGAGTAAACGCCTCCTTCTAGCTTCAAGTAAACAATATGATGAATGCAAGGTAGATTCATGATTACAGATGATATCATAAATTAAAAACCATTAAGCGAAAGAAATTACATGTCATCACGGGTCCTTGGAAGAAAAGTCCATATAACTGAACTAATTAGTTAAAAGGTCTATTGACATACAACTGATAAACTTGTATGCCATGTTGGTCCTCTTACATACTCGCTATCATCATGTGTGGAGGGAGTGTGAACAGCTTATTACCAACTTCAGTTTGCAAACTGCTTGTAACTTGAGGTGCATTAAGAGTACTGGAATGCTTAGAGCACATAATAAGATACTGTTGATTGCGTATAAAACAGGATGTACCATGTTTTTTAATGAAGAATTTACAGTAATACCTGTGTACCAACATCATTTAAACGTTCATTTCTTAGAAAATTAATACAACCCCAACAACCCATCATACAAAATGAACCAAATTAGTCTAAATCTAAGCAGGATATATCAATACAGTTCAATATGAAATTATTATAAGTTTTGTTTTTCAAAAGGTACAATGGTTAAACTCTAGGAAATGTTAGGACTATTTATGAACTATTGTATGCATGCATTCCATATGTGTGTGTAGATCGACATGCATCCATACCCTTACATTCCTTCTATAACGAGACTCTATCTATTATGTTCGGAGCCAGAGGGACGTTGACTCTGTGTTAAAGTATATGAATTAAAGCTATTCTTTCTCCAAAGAGACTATTGCCTGGAATTTTAATGCGTTCCTGCATGGCTCGTAAAAACACACGAGGGTATTTATTGAGCAGCGACCCTCTTATACTTCATATTTTTTATGAATATATAAAAGAACACGAGCCACATTGGAACATTATTTGAAGACATTATTATTGTAGGTATACATTGACATACAGCAAATTAAACACAAGTTTGACCATTAGGCAGTTCAACTGACTCACTCTGAAAGATATCATGGTAGGGTTTGGTATATTATTTGAATAGCTTATGAGCTAATTGACTTTGTAGCGTTGATTACTGGAATGCATGTCTGCGAAATGTCCTATGCGATACACCTCATATCACATTTTGCTTAGATTGGACGAAGAAGAAAAAAAAATGGAACTAGATCTTAATACCTAACATCTGTATACTTCCAACAACAAAAACCCCAACAAGCCAAAGCAATCACTCACCACCTCAACTAGCAAATATAAAACAAGATAGAAAAATTCCAAAAGATAAAACTTGCACTATTATTTGTTGTTTCTTTCATGACCTAGTCAATTATGAAGAGGGCCAAATGTAGTTTAAGGAAGGTAGTTTGGGAATCACTTCAGTTTCAGGAAACCTTCGATGTCCTCTGCTTCAACAGCATTATCAAAAGCAGCATAGTCCTGCAAAAGGAAAAAAATGAGAGAGAATTACGTTAGCCCTGGAGCAACTGCTTGTATATAATAATAATAATAATAATAATGGGTTCTTGTATAGCGCTCATGTCAGTCAGATTTGACCCTCCTGGCGCTCCCGATTATTACCCTGGCTTTAGCACGGCTGCCATACGGCGCTCTAGCATTTCAAGGAATAAATTCCTACCAGGTACCCATTTACTTCACCTGAGTGGAGTATGGCAAATGTAGATCAATGTCTTGCCAAAGGACATACATCAGTGGCAGGACTCAAACCGCGGACCTTGTGATCGACAGTCCGCCGACGTGTCCACTCGACCATAACACCTCTATTACCTCTACTGTATCAAGTTTGAAATCAATTGAAAATTGAAATGGTGCAGTCATAATTTCACATAAAACCTTGCCAAAACAGCCATGGAAATTAAGCCACTCATGCGATACAGGGTGGGACAGCTTACATCGAAAGGGTGCGTTGCGCTGCGGCGCGGCGCGTCGCGGTGTGGTGAGGTGAATGCACCCATTCGAGAACCCCCCCCCCCCCCGCTTTTCTTGAAAGGGTGCGTTGAGAATGGAGTACCCGCTTAACACACCCTTTTGGGATAAGCGGGGGGGGGGGGGGCTTTTCTCGAAAGGGTGCATCGACTTGTCTTTCACATCAGTCGTTTAAAATGTTAAAGGAATAGAAATGTCGTTTTATAAATTGAAATTATCAAAATTGAAACAACTTTTTACGTAGTCTTGCAGATCAGGCACTTACAGTGTATAAGAATTAAATCAGTTAATAAAAAGAAACACAATGAAATAATTAACTTAAATATTTATTTTGAACTAAAGAAGGGCATATTATGTGAAAAAAATGTGACTTTCCTTAAATTTAAATTTGTGTGGATGTGATAACCATTATAGATAGCAAATATGCCGGTGAATACATTTTTTCAGATGGTATATATCGACATTAAAAGATAATTTCAATTTGTTTTGGCAAAATGTTAAAAAAAACATGACAAAAAAAAATGTGCCCTCCTACAGTTTTTCAGTAAGACTTAATGAGTACATAAACGTGTGTCTGATTAAGTAAAATGGCAATTAATGTTTATTTGTAATTTAACGACTGTTATGCAAGACTATTTTTTTTTTTTTTTATTTTTTTTATTTATTCGGTTTAAAAACATCAACACGTAAAGTTCAGGAACTTATAATGGTTGATTTACAATGAAATTGAATAATTTAAACAAAATTGAACCAAAAAATATACACTTAAGAAGAACATATTGTTTCACACACATAAAAAAAAAGTGGTTACAATACAATATACAACGGCTGGCTACATGTAGCTAGACCAAGACGAAATATGACGAGGAAATCGAGAAGAAGAGAAATGACTAAAGAGAGAGAGAGAGAGGGAGAGAGAAGAAGAAGTGGTGAAAGAGAAAGAGAGGGACAAGGAAGGGGAGGGTAGAGGGACAAGGAAGGGGAGGGTAGAAAGAAAAAGAGAGAGGGTAGGGGAAAGAGAGGGGAGGGGAGATACGGAGGGGAAGTGAGGGAGAGAGAAGGAAGAGAGAGGAAGTGAGGAAGAGAGAGAGGAAGGTAGAAAGAGAGAAGAGAGGAAGGTAGAAAGAGAGAAGAGAGATAGGGAGCGAGTGAGGTATAGAGAGAGAGAGGGGTGGGGAGAGGGAAAGAGAGAGCGAGAGAGAGGAGAGAGGAGAGAGAGAGAGAGAGAAAAAAAGAGGAGAGAGAGGAAAAAGAGGAGAGAGAGGAAAAAGAGGAGAGAGAGAAAAGAGGGGAGAGAGAAGGGGATAGAAGACAGAGCGAGAGGAGGAGGAGAGAGAAAGAGAGACATGGAGAGGGAGAGAGAGAGAGAGAGAGAGAGAGAGAGAGAGAGAGAGAGAGAAGAGATCTTTAAAGGCAAAATAAGAAACAAGGTAGATAAACGTATAGCATTAAAACATTAATACATTATTTTCTTATACACATCTACACAGGAGAAGGCGCACCGAAGCGTTCAGAGAAGACAACAATGGATTGGCCTGCAACGCATCGTCGCGTCCGCTCCGAAGGCCACGGTGCGCCTGCATGATATGATGTCATGATGGTCAACATTTCAGCAATTTCAAGAAATTCAGAGTAGCTAGAATGTACAGGCACTTTGGCAGTAAATGGAAAAATATAATCAATACCCTTCCCGACAATGTTGTACAAAACATGTAGAGCTAATTGTTAAAGAGTTGACACCTCTATTAATTAATGGAAAAACCCGCATTTCTTCAACATTCTGGGTCAGAAAAATACAGCTACAATAAAGTATTGCACCTTGTAGAGGTTCTAAAGAGTCACAACATGTGAAGCTAATTGCTAAGTTGACACTTTAATGAATCAGAAAATACGGCTATAATAAAGTATTGCACCTTGTACGTGTATCAGGTCTAAAGATTCACAACATGTGAAGCTAATTGTTCAGGAAAGTTGACACCTCTATTAATGGGAAAACCCGCATATCTTCAATATTATGAATCACGTATGAGAAAATACAGCTTTAATGAAGTATTGCACGTTGTTTCAGATCTAAAGAGTTCATAAAATACAATTCAATTTGTGGAATTCACATTAGGTTATTGAGAGTCTTAATGACTTGGGGTAGAGGAGACTTTTCATAGCGTTGGGTACGACACTTGGGTTCTAGAAACCCATCCTTCGATCTTAGGGGACGATAATTAGGTAGGGTGCTTCGGAGAGGTGGGAGCATCGAACTGTGCCTAGAGCTTATGATGGACTTAGCAAACTTCTCAAATAAGACTAGTTATCATTTTAAAAATGAAATTCCAATACAAAAAAAGAAAGGGATATTATATTTTATTTAAATAAATAAATAAACAACTGATATGCAAGACTAGCTAAACACCTATATTTGACATTTAAACAAATATTTACCGGTAAGTTAATTATGCAAGACTACGTAAAAAGTAGTTTCAATTTGGATTATTTCAATTTATAACACGACATTTCTATTCCTTTAACATTTTAAACGACTGATGTGAAAGACTAGTCGACGCACCCTTTCGAGAAAGCCCCCCCCCCCTCGCTTATCCCGAAAGGGTGTGTTAAGACGGTGCTCCGTTCTCAACGCATCCTTTCAAGAAAACATACTTACATAATTGTATAGTGAAAAAAAAACTTTCAAAAATTCATAACTTTCTCAATTTTTGTCCAATTTCATTTAAACTTTCACCAGTGTACTTCTCAGATTTTTATGCTTTCCTCTACTGTTGTGCACTATAAAGGTTGGATCTTTTAGTAATTAATAATAATAATAATATTTGGTTCTTGTATATATAGCGCATTATCACAATATATAACGTCTCTATGCGCTTCCAAAGAGGTTTGGAAATTATTGCACTAGCTTTAGTTCCGGCAGCCGTAATTAGCGCACAGTGCATTTCAAGGAACAATCCTACCAGGTACCCATTTACATGTACCTCACCTGGGTCGAGTGTGGCAAATATAGAGTAATGTCTTGCCAAAGGACATTGGTGCCAAAGGACATTAGTGCCGCGGCGGGACTTGAACTGTGGACCTTGTAATCCACAGTCTGGTGACATATCCACTCGACCACGACACCTCTACAAGTAAACAATTAGACTCCAAAAACTGTTAAAATTCACACGGTTGTTGCAAGAGCAAGAGTCATACAACAATTACACTCACCCCACAATAGGTTTCTCCATTACAGATCTGAGGTGGAAGGGCATTTTGATCACCAACTATATCCCTCATCTTCTGCTTACCCTCCTCAGAACTTGAAATGTCTATAACAGTATAAGCAATCTTCTTTCCATCTAAGACCATTGTAATCTTCTGTTGATGTTTCTTGATCTGCAAATTGCAACAACATTAATAATAATGATAATAATAATAATCATCATAATAATAATAAACATAATAACAACAACAGCAACAACAATAATAGTTCGTTAGCAGTTTAGTTCTTAAAAAGAACATACTGTATGTGATCTAGCAAATCTTACTTTACAGAAGCAAATTGAAGAAGAAGAAAATAATCTTCAACAAAAACATGTGAATTAAAAGAGAAAACAGCAATTTGTATGCATCTGCATATTACAATATGAGTGAATTTGAGTCAGTCAAGCTCTTTACTAATGTAACTTTGGAAAATTGGTGACAAATTCAATTCACTAGCAATTCAATACCGTAAAATGTGTAAATATGGACAAAAACAGTCTAGTATTAGGAGTTGATATGTTGGGCAAGTCTCTGGCATGCTTTTTAAGTTGTCAAGAGCAACTCTGGCAGAAGAAGAAGTAAAATTTGAACACATCAGTAAACTGGTCTATTCACTGTTCATTCTGTAGGGAAGCAATACATCCAAGGCTAATATTATGTACATCTCTTCAATCAAATAAATAGTCTCACTGTCATGTGCACTAGCTCTCATTCATTTTCCTAATTTTCATAGGCCCGATTGATGCAAATCACAACAGACCATGCATAGTCACCCTCACTCAAACCTGTCTATACCGACCACCCAAGGGAAACACAAATAGTGGCCGTTCTAGACAATTGCCCGTTGAAGAAAGGTTGGTGGCGTGAACTCATGGGTCCATGTCCATGTTAAGAGGAATTTTGAAAGTTTTAAGAAAATTTCAGAACATTTTGTGTGCTTTTTCACGAAACTCTATTTTAACAAGTCGAAGCACTGGCCCTGGAAGCTCTGTTTTTTTAAAAACAGTAACAAGTCTCCTAAAAACAAGCCTCATTTTCTTCAGTATACAAGTGTTATTATTGTAAAGTAAGGAGTGGATTGTCTTGAGTCTGAAACAAAATTGAGTAATCGTGTAATGTCCGAGCCTTACCCAGCTTTCAAGCAATCAATATTGTATATTGTTTTACTTAAGTTGAGGTAAACGATCAACAGTAAGGATTTTCAGGTGAATGGCATCCAATGTTTCGGATGATATAGCTTTCATAGAAATCACATCTGGACTGTCTGACAAGGAAACAGTTTGAGAACCCCTGACCTAGCCCTTACCTCGTCCCAAGCTAAGCTAGTACTAGTATTTAGCAGGCACGTAGGTCGTATCCAGGAGGGGGGTGGTGGGGGCAGTTCCCCCCCCCCAAAAAAAACAAACAAAACAAAACAAAACAAAACAAAACAAAACAAAACAAAACAAAAACACTGGCAAAAAAGAAAAGAGAGAGAGAGAAGAAGAAAATGTAAGAGGACGTAGGAAGAAAAAAGAGCAGAGAAAGAATCTTTTTCTGATAATTCAGACAAGGATTAAGAGTCGAGAACGGTAGACGAATAATTGTCTTCTTTCTCTAATAATTTAATGAAACGTCAAAGCATCCACGCTTCGCACGGGACGGGGGAAACTCCCCACTCCCTGCACCCATCCACCCCCCCCCCCCCCCCCCCCAAGGGAGCCCGCTTCACACGCTTTGTAAGTGATTTGCACGCCGACTGCTGAGAACACAGCATTCTTCCAGAATCTCGGGTAAAGGTAAAGGCTTCGCCACTCCAGGAAAGCATAAAGTCAATGCTAAACATGCGTATTAACCTCTAGTGCTGTATTACGTGCAAACATAAGTACATAACAGGCAGCAATTGCACACATGAATAGTCAATGTATACACATAACACACAAATGCACACAATGAATACGATGTGGCTGATCGGCAAGTTTGACAGTAACCTCACGATTTGAATTTTCAAATTATTCTTTCTAACAATCATTGGTAAGTTGAAAAAAATTGTATTTACTGCTGTCATCAATTTGTCACTAAAGTACAGATTTTGAGTGAAATCAGTTGAGTTTTGTACTACTGCTACTACTGCCCCCCCCCCCCCCGAAATAAAATCCTAGCTATGCGGTTGGTATTTACTATTTAGATCTCGATCTAGGCCAATTAGCCGGGGTTCGAAGTTTGGCCAAATCTGTCAGGTGTTTTCATGCTGAATAATCACTTTTAAAATACAACAACAAATAATAACAAATAGGCCTAGACAGTTCTTGAAACACACCCCCAAGAAGCTAGTCTACGTTGTATTTTATAAGCAGTGGCGCGAACTCCAGCATTAACCGTACTCTTTGGAGAGGCTATAGGCCTAGGCTAGCCTGCTGTTGGTCGAGGTCCGAAGCCAATACGACCGCACCCCTTTTTACAATTGAGCTGCCGCGCAGCTGGTATATCTAGCATGTTTAGGGCACACTAAATTTTATCACAGTAGAATAAGCCTCAAGAAAACCACATTAATTACTCAGATTACTTACCTCCAGGTTGGAACTCACTGTAGACATGTATAGGTCGATTGCCGACATTTTTAATAAAGTTTAAGTCGAACGGGATCGGGAATATATGACAACAACGGGAAATGAAATATACGGAAGTACCGGTACTGTCAATAGTATAGTAGCTTAACTGCGCTGCCTTTGGCGACCACAAATTGTGCTTTCTGCTTCTTCTTCGTTTGGTATTATTATAATAGTTAAAGCTTTTTTTTTTAAACACTCGCGTTGACCTTTTATTGAATTTCTTGATGTCTGTTGCCTCGAGATCATTGGAGCGAAGAAAGATAACAATGTATAATTAGAAACCCTATTCAATAAAGGATAAATCCTTTTTATGCAGAGGGTTCTTTTACTATTCTTGACCAGAAGCGCGTTTCAAGCTCAATAAGACGGGCATCAGCCCATTGCATGTTGTGTCCAGAGTATCAAGGACGTTTTCTACTCCTGAATGAGATGGAATGGCTCTTTAACACAATAGGGGCAGTGAAATTTAAATTTCAATGTATGGATTATAATTTTTATCGCTCACGACGGCTATCTAGAATGTTCTGAATTGCCAAACTCCAGAGTTTCCAGGGGCCCTGACTCCTGGATCTGGCTGGGGCACTGTCCCTGCAACCCACCAGGGACCCGAAGGCGGACCCATGGACCCCAGCCGTAAAGATAGAAGTGGTTCCCAATACAACCTTTCGTTGTAGGAAATTGGAGCGAGTGTGAGTTTTGTATGGTTAAAGCTTTTAAAAAAAACACTCCCGTTGACCTTTTATTATAATACACAATGTCTTGCTGTCTGCTGCCTCGAGATCACTGGAGCGAAGAAAGATAACAATGTATAGCTAGAAGCCCTATTAAATAAAGGATTAATCATTTTTATGCAGATGGTTCTTCTTGACCAAAAGTGCGTTTCAAGCTAAATAATGCGGGCATCATCCCATTGAATGTTGTGTCCAGTATTGGTTGGAACTTGAAGCAAAATTACATATTGTTTGGTTTGACAGAAGCTAAAAAGACAAATAACAGTGCCTTTAACACAGGAATTAACAAGATCACGCTGGGCTCAGCCTGCAACATCATGGTACTACTTGGTTAATTGGTTGCATGGTCCTCCAAAATGGCCGCCTATAGCCTTGCCGCAGACTGTATGCGGCAAGTCTGGAGCAAAGTTTCATTCTGCCGCAGATCTGCCGCAGATCTGTTCCTGCGATATAGTGGTATGCGGCAAGTCTGCAACAGAGTTTCATTCTGCCGTAGATCTGCCGCAGACTTTTCCTGCGGCATACTAGTATGCGGCAAGTCTGCAACAAAGTTTCATTCTGCCGTAGATCTGCCGCAGATCTGTTCCTGCGGCATAGTGGTATGCGGCAAGTCTGCATCAAAGTTTAATTCTGCCGCAGATCTGCCGCAGACTGTTCCAAGTCTGCAGCAAAATTTCTTTCTGCCGCATACTTCGACATTCTCTTTGCCGCAGACTTAATTTGCAGTATGCCACAGACCCGCCGCAGATCAGCAGCAGATCTGCGGCAGGTCTGCGGCATACTTTTTACTTTCCTATGGGTAATGTAGATGAGAGGGGTTCTTTTCACAAACAAAATTATACCCCTAACATTACGTGAATAAAGGGGGCATGTTTTCTGATTTTTAAAATCTGATATAAAGAATTCTCAGAATAGCGATTGTATTCTTCAAATGAAATGAAATACATGTAGTGCAAAAAAAAAAGAATAGAAATCTTCGATGATAAAAGTTACGTTGGGTGTTTCTGAGAGAACTGGGGTCGTATTAAGACGATGTTATTCTTCATGTTCAGGGATAACAGTGGATATTTAAGAGGGTCTATTACCCTCGGTGTTGTTGTGATGAACCTTATTGTCATGGTCATTGTCCTATGCAATGTCTGTATCCTACACAACCGCAAAGACATTCAAAACATCCATCCGTCTATATCGACCCATCCATTCACCCACCCATCTGTCCATCCATCCGTTCATAATTATGCACTCTCCCAAACCTCAATCCACTCATTCATCTACCTTTTTATCCACCTATCTGTCCATCAACCCATCCTCCATCCATCCATCGTTTCATTCATCCATCCATTTATCTATCAACCCACCATTCCCTTCATCTGTTTATTCATCCATCCATCCATGCACCCACCCATCAATCAATCCATCTATCAATCCATCCATCCATCAATATTAATCCATCCATCCATCAATCCATACATCCATCCATCAATTAATCCATCCATCCATACATCCGTCCATCCATCCATCCGTCCATCCATCCATCCATCCATCCATACATCCATCCATCAATATTAATCCATCCATCCATCCATCCATCCATCCATCCATCCATCCATCCATCCATCCATCCATCCGTCCGTCCATCCATCCACCCATCCATCCATCCATCCACCCATCCATCCATCCATCCACACATCCATCCATCCTTCAATCAATATTCCATCCATCCATCCATTCATCCATCCGTGAAAATCAATGATTATGTAGACATCGGCAATATATTTATATCATTTCATCCATTCAATCCATAATGATGTGGACAAATCAATACAATATAACAAACAGCGCATGCATGCAGCACATACAATCACAAATTAACTAATAAAAATGACTCTATTCAAAATGTACGTGGTACAGCCAAGATATTCTTCTCTTTTAATTGTGTGATGCGAAAGAGCACTTCAAGATTTTATGATCAATGTAACAATTTTGTCTGTAATATTTGTCATAAGTAAATTACTTATTATATTGTTACTATTATATCTGCTGTTGACATAATGTAAGTCAACTATATAGGAACATATTTCAAGACGCAATTTAATACATTTTAACAAAAACTTGGAAAAGTCGCATCATAAAATTAATTGTACACAATCATCAATAATAATAATAAAACGACACAAAATATTAAAGCACCACCTACTAAGAATTTCTCTATGAAGATGCATTTTGAAATAAAAAATATTTCCTGCATCTCCAGCTGAGCTGCGCATACTTTCTATCGGTAAAGGCATCTAATTCCTTCCAAATATTCCATATAATTATATTACAATTATACTGCAAATGAATATATTCTCGCACAAAATATTTTTTGGTTGTATATTACTGTGATTTTTTTCCTCGAAACTGTGCTCATTTTACATATGTAAAAGTAACAGGAATAAGTAAGAAAAGCAAAGAAAAACACAAAGACAATCCATATAACTATATAAATCTGCACAAATGGAACGTAATCTTTGAATTGGCAAGCGCCTTCATGGTATCAGCAAAGAACAAAAACATAAGGAAATAAGGAATAAAATAGAAAACAATACACAGTTTACAAATACTGGAATGTTACATAGGACCCCCCAAAACACACTTTATGAATTGTTCGTAAAGGACAAAGGCCAATCTATGAGAAATCTCTTGATTTATAATCCCGGAAGCAACCGATTTAACATATAAACTTTTGTAATATCAATTGATCAATTATTTTGGTGTAAAAGAAGGACGAAATGTTCTCAAAACACCAGTGGCAGTTAGCCGATGTATTTAATTTGTATGCATATTTATTTGTTGTAAATTGCTCCTAATGACCAGTAATCTTTGCCAGAGAGTTTCCTGACATTTCACTATATTGTCTCTTTGAAGCCAGAAGGGCATTCACTCTGCTAATCCATACATGAGTAAACGCCTCCTTCTAGCTTCAAGTAAACAATATGATGAATGCAAGGTAGATTCATGATTACAGATGATATCACAAATTAAAAATCATTGGGCGAAAGAAATTACGTGTCATCACGGGTCCTTGGAAGAAAAGTCCATATAAGTTCAAGTTCAAGTTCAAGTTCAAGTTCAATTGAACTAATTAGTTAAAAGGTCTATTGCATACAACTGATAAACTTGTATGCCATGTTGGTCCTCTTGTATACTCACTATCATCATGTGTGGGGGTGTGAACAGCTTATTACCAACTTCAGTTTGCAAACTGCTTGTAACTTGAGGTGCATTAAGAGTACTGGAATGCTTAATAGAGCACATAATAAGATACTGTTGATTGCGTATAAAACAGGATGTACCATGTTTTTAATGAAGAATTTACAGTAATACTTGTGTACCAACATCATTTAAACGTTCATTTCTTAGAAAATTAATACAACCCCAACATCCCATCATACAAAATGAACCAAATTAGTCCAAATCTAAGCAGGATATATCAATACATTTCAATATAAAATTATTATAAGTTTTGTTTTTCAAAAGGTACAATGGTTAAACTCTAGGAAATGTTAGGACTTCCCCTGTTTCTATGACAACCTCTGCACTGCAAAGATATATAAATCCACAGCACTCATACAAGCTGCGCCTTGAGCATTTGATTGTCAAGTAGATTTGGCGTCATACAAATCTTGTGTATTATTATTATTATTATTATTATTATAAACTGACTATTTTTGTTTTCATGTATATCAACAACCTTGACAACAACGGTGCAAACATGATAGTATAATATGTATCCAAGAGTTAGAGAGAGGAAGAGAGAGACAGACAGAGACAGATAAGAGAGAGATATAAAGAGAGAGAGACATACAGACAGAGAGAGACAGAGAGAGAAAGATGAGAGAGACAGAGAGAGAAAGATGAGAGAGACAGAGAGAGAAAGATGAGAGAGAGAGAGAGAGAGAGAGAGAGAGAGAGAGAGAGAAAGAGATACATACATACATGACTTTATTGTCAGCAGTTGAATTAAAGCGGTACGGGCCAGGGCTGGTTAGAAAAATAAACAGGAGCAGGGAACACAGGAGAAACCATCCTATCATATTATATAGTTGTCATGTCTGTGCATATGGATGTAAAGCTAATGTACTGGTATGTTGAGAGTCAGAAAGGCATAACTCAGAACAGAGATAATGCTCTTCTTGCTCGCTCTCAACAGACACAAGTGTTTTAATGGCAAAAGTTAACAGAGCAAGCCTGCATGTACCTAACAAGATCACTGCCCGGAAATGCAAAATGTAACCTGCAAGAGAACAATTACTTATGGTTGAATAGACTTGCATTTAGGAACTAGCATTGTACGAGAGTAGCCAAGTGTGAACTATTGTATGCATGCATTCCACATGTGTGTTTAGACGTATGCATCCATACCCTTGCATCCCTTCTAAAGAGACTCTATCTATTGTATGTTCGGAGCCAGAGGGACGTTGACTCTGTCTTAAAGTATATGAATTAAAGCTATTCTGGCTCCAAAGAGAGGATGTGACTATTGCCTGGAATTTGAATGTGTTCCTGCATGGCTCGTAAAAACACACGAGGGTATTTATTGAGCAGCGACCCTCTTATACTTCATATTTTTTATGAATATATAAAAGAATATAAGCCACATTAGAACATTATTTGAAGACATTGTAGGTATACATTGACATACAGCAAATTAAACACAAGTTTGACCATTAGTTCAACTGACTCACTCTGAAAGATATCATGGTAGGGTTTGGTACATTATTTGAATAGCTTATGAGCTAATTGACTTTGTAGCGTTGATTACTGGAATGCATGTCTGCGAAATATGCGATACACCCCATATCACATTTTGCTTAGATTGGATGAAGAAGAAAAAAATGGAACTAGATCTTAATACCTAACATCTCTATACTTCCAACAACAAAAACCCCAACAAGCCAAAGCAATCACTCACCACCTCAACTAGCAAATATAAAACAAGATAGAAAAATTCCAAAAGATAAAACTTGCACTATTATTTGTTGATTCTTTCATGACCTAGTCAATTATGAAGAGAGCCAAATGTAGTTTAAGGAAGGTAGTTTGGGAATCACTTCAGTTTCAGGAAACCTTCGATGTCCTCTGCTTCAACAGCATTATCAAAAGCAGCATAGTCCTGCAAAAGGAAAAAAATGAGAGAGAATTATGTTAGCCCTGGAGCAACTGCTTGTATATAATAATAATAATAATGGGTTCTTGTATAGCGCTCATGTCAGTCAGATTTGACCCTCCTGGCGCTCCCGTTTATTACCCTGGCTTTAGCACGGCTGCCATACAGCGCTCTAGCATTTCAAGGAATAAATTCCTACAAGGTACCCATTTACTTCACCTGGGTGGAGTGTGGCAAATGTAGATCAATGTCTTGCCAAAGCATATTAGTGCGGCGGCGGGACTCAAACCGCGGACCTTGTGATCGACAGTCCGGCGACGTATCCACTCGACCACAACACCTCTATTACCTCTACTATTACCTCTACTCAACGAATACCTTATTGACATATGTTAGCGATAACCTGCACAGGAATATTGATAGTGGTAAATTAACAGGGATTGTATTTTTAGATATACGAAAGGCCTTTGATTCCGTTGACCATAGCAAGTTGCTCGAGAAGTTATACACATATGGTGTACGTGGTAATACACTATCGTGGTTTGAATCGTACTTAAGAGGTCGTTATCAGTGCACATTGGTGCAAAGGGCAAGATCTGATCTACAGGTTCTCCAGTCAGGAGTACCTCAAGGTTCTATACTCGGACCCCTGCTGTTCACCCTCTTTATGAATGATCTGCCCAATAGCGTCGAACATAGTAAGGTGATGTTGTATGCCGATGATACGGCAATTATGTTCAGTGCCTTAAACCCAAAGGAGATAGAGAGTACAATGAATAGTGATCTAGACAGGGTTAAATCATGGCTTTGCCATAATAAACTATCCCTTAATACGGACAAGACCAACTTCTTACTTGTAGGGACACCCCAAAAACTACGACATATCGAGGCACCAATCGACATAAAGATAGATGGTCTGCAAATTAGACAGGTAGAACATGTGAAATATCTTGGGGTGTGGTTGGACCAGCACCTTAACTGGAATGAACACATGAAGCTTACTTCTAGCAAAATTGCTTCAAGGTTGGCATTGTTGAGACGTATCAGAAAATATCTAACGATAGACAGTGCCAAGTTATTAGCAAATGCACTGGTATTACCATATTTTGATTATTGCTGCACCTCATGGTCAAATTGTAATCAAGGTCTTCGGGATACACTGATTAAGTTGCATAAACAAATGGCTAGGATTGTTCTACAAATGAATGTACTTACACCAAGTTCAGAAATGTTCTCAAAACTCAAGTGGATGAACATGGAAAAACGTTGGCAATTCCAGAAATGTAAACTTATGTTTGATATTGTAAACGGTATTTCCCCCTCCTATCTTCAAGATATGTTTACTCAGTCTGCAGCAACACATCGTTATAGCACTAGAATCGCTGATACTCGTGGATTAGTCGTCCCCAAAGTTAAAACTGAAAATGGTAGAAGGGCCTTTTCCTTTGAGGGTGCAATGACATGGAACAACCTCCCTAGTGAGGTACGAAATGCACAAACTAAGCAGTCATTTTGCACCAGTTATTTTAGAAAAATGTAAATATAACCCAAGTACTCGCAAATAAGTAGCCTCTATCACAAACTTCAATATTTAGTAAATTACCAATTGCAGATCACTGTATTTCTCATATTTTCTCATACAATTTCTCATACAAATAATTATGTTTAGACACACTGTCACCTCAATATAATATTTTTTCTTTTTCAAAATTTGTTTATGAATGATTTACTTGATGACTTGATTTCTTTGTGTGGATTTTTGTTTGTTTACTTGCTGAGTTTAAATTTACATTTGAGATTAAATCTGTAATTCTTTCTGGTATGTTTGCTACTCACCATGTGATGATGTTTTCATGTATATGTATGTCTATGTCTATAAATGTATTTTATGTTATGCAGGGCCCCCAAGAATAACAGTATTTTAACTACTGATGGGGCTACCCTGTTGAAATAAAACGAAATAAATAATAAATAAATAAATAAAAACTGTATCAAGTTTGAAATCAATTGAAATGGTGCAGTCATAATTTCACATAAAACCTTGCCAAAACAGCCATAGAAAGCCACTCATGCGATACAGGGTGGGACAGCTTACATCGAAAAGGTGCGATGCGGTGCGGCGCGGTGTGGTGAGGTGAATGCACCCATTCGGGAAAACTCCCCCCCCCCCCCCGCTTTTCTCGAAAGGGTGCGTTGAGAACGGAGTACTGGACTAAACACACCCTTTCGGGATAAGCGGGGGGGGGGGGGGGGGGGGGGGGGGCTTTTATCGAAAGGGTGCGTCGACTAGTCTTTAACATCAGTCGTTTAAAATGTTAAAGGAATAGAAATGTCGTTTTATAAATTGAAATTATCAAAATTGAAACAACTTTTTACGTAGTCTTGCAGATCAGGCATTTACAGTGTATAAGAATTAAATCAGTAAATAAAAAGAAACACAATGAAATAATTAACTTAAATACTTATTTTGAACTAAAGAAGGGCATATTATGTGAACAAAATGTGACTTTTCTTAAATTTAAATTTGTGTGGATGTGATAACCATTATAGATAGCAAATATGCCGGTGAATACATTTTTCAGATGGTATATATAGACATTAAAAGATAATTTCATTTTTTTTTGGCAAAATGTTTAAAAAAACATGAAAAAAAAACATGTGCCCTCCTACAGTTTTTCAGCAAGACTTAATGAGTACATAAACGTGTGTCTAATTAAGTAAAATGGCAATTAATGTTTATTTGTAATTTAGCGACAGTTATGCAAGACTAGTTATAATTTTAAAAATGAAATTCCAATACAAAAAAAGAAAGGGATATTATATTTTATTTAAATAAATAAATAAACGACTGATATGCAAGACTAGCTAAACACCTATATTTGACATTTAAAAAAATATTTACCGGTAAGTTAATTATGCAAGACTACGTAAAAAGTAGTTTCAATTTGGATTATTTCAATTTATAACACGACATTTCTATTCCTTTAACATTTTAAACGACTGATGTGAAAGACTAGTCGACGCACCCTTTCGAGAAATGTCTTGTAGAGTAATGTCTTGCCAAAGGACATTGGTGCCAAAGGACATTGGTGCCAAAGGACATTAGTCCCAAAGGACATTAGTGCCGCGGCGGGACTTGAACTGTGAACCTTGTGATCCACAGTCTGGTGACATATCCACTCGACCACGACACCTCTACAAGTACCGTAAACAATTAGACTCCAAAAACTGTTAAAATTCACACGGTTGTTGCAAGAGCAAGAGTCATACAACAATTATTACACTCACCCCACAATAGGTTTCTCCATTACAGATCTGAGGTGGAAGGGCTTTTTGATCACCAACTATATCCCTCATCTTCTGCTTATCGTCCGTCGGCTGTGCAACGTCTACAAGAGTATAAGCAATCTTCTTTCCATCTAAGACCATTGTAATCTTCTGTTGTTGTTTCTTGATCTGCAAATTGCAACAACATTAATAATAATGATAATAATCATAGTGATAATGATAACAAAAACAACAGCAACAATAATGATTAATTACTATTAACTAACTTACTTCTTAAACAAAGAGAAAAAAAGTTCAAATGTAATCTAGCAAATCTTACTTTACAACTAAGAAAATGGAAGAAGAAAAATAAAAACTTCAACAAACCGTGGGAATTAAAAGGAAAAACAACAATTCTTATGCATCTGCATATTACAATATAAGCAACTTTTAGTCAATCAACCTCTTTACTGATGGAACTCTGGAACTTTGGTGACAAATAATTCAACTCACTAGCAATTCAATATTGTAACATTTGTATAGACAAAATCAGTCTAGCATTAGTACACGACTACATGTACACGTAGTTGATATGATAGGCAAGTCTCTGGCATGTTTTTAAGTTATCAAGAGCAACTCTGGCAGAAGAAGTAAAATTTGAACACATCAACAGACTGGACTATTCACTGTTCATGAAGCAATACTTCACATCCAAGGCTAACTTCATCTACATCTTTTCAATCAAATAGTCTCACTCACTGCCATGTGCACTAGCTCTCATTGCACAATTTTTATGTTGACAATTTCAAGAAATTTCTATAAAAATTAGGGCTGATCTGCAAATTATAACAGATCATGGTCATCCTCACTCTCACTCACTCCTATAGTCGCCGGAAGTGGGGGGGGGGGGGGGAGCATTTTTGCCCCCCCCCCCCCCCCCGCAAACAAATAGCAGTAAAGAAGTAAAAATGGTTTGTATTTTTAACCCAAAAAAAATCAGGTGAAAATGAAAGTCCATTCAAAGAAAAGGAAAGTAAACAGGGATTAAATATCCTAAACATTCTACATGCCCCTATATTTATCAATGGAGGATCTTATAATAGCGATACAAGCATATCGTGGAAATATTGTGAGAGGATTGGAAAGCGTGAGTGTTTTTTTTATTATAGGGGTGAGAAGACATGAGTCCCTGGACACTTGCATACTGATGGGGGAGGGGCAGTTGCCCCCCAAATAAAATTAAAACATGGTTTATTTCTAATTTGATACCAGTGATTTAGAAATGTTGCTGAAATGACATGATTTTCCGGGATATTTTCTCAGTTTTTTTGGTGTAAATTATTCTTTTTTATGCGTTTGTTGGAAAAGTCAGGCAAAAAATATGCTAATTTAGAAGCCTTAATGCAAGGGCCAGCAGAACAGCAGGGCTCTGGCTGGGTTTGAGCCCTCCCCTCATTTTTTTTTAAAAAGGATGTGAAAGAGAAAAAGAAACAACGAGTGACCTGCCAGTGTCACAAATGAGGTATAAAAATATGATAATCTGACCGTAATTAAATGCCTAAAACCTCTGAGCTTACTGGGGCTCAGCCCCCTGGACCCCACCAAGGTCCACCAAGGTTCCCCCCAATTGGTCCCCCCCCCCCCCCCCCCCCCATTCCAAACTGCTTCCGGCGCACCTGCTCACTCCAATATGCACCTTGCAATCTTGCATTTTTGTATCGGTTTGCTTGT